>CM053033.1:228820855-228850855 GCA_028564925.1 Lithobates sylvaticus
AGCTACCCCCTCCCCTCTGCCCTCTGTCAGCTACCCCTCTGCCCTCTGTCAGCTACCCCCCTGCCCTCTGTCAGCTACCCCCCTGCCCTCTGTCAGCTCCCCCCTGCCCTCTGTCAGCTACCCCCTCCCCTCTGTCAGCTACCCCCCTCCCCTCTGTCAGCTACCCCCCTCCTCTGTCAGCTACCCCCTCCTTTGTCAGCTACCCCCCTCCTTTGTCAGCTACCCCCTCCTTTGTCAGCTCCCCCCTCCCCTCAGTCAGCTCCCCCCTCCCCTCAGTCAGCTCCCCCCTCCCCTCAGTCAGCTCCCCCCTCCGTCAGCTCCTCCCTCCCCTCTGTCAGCTACCCCCTCCTCTCTGTCAGCTACCCCCCTCCCCTCTGTCAGCTACCCCCTGCTCTCTGTCAGCTCCCCCCTGCCCTCTTTCAGCTCCCCCCTGCCCTCTGTCAGCTACCCCCTCCTCTCTGTCAGCTACCCCCCCCTCCCTCTGTCAGCTACCCCCCTCCCCTCTGTCAGCTACCCCCCTGCCCTCTGTCAGCTCCCCCCTGCCCTCTGTCAACTCCCCCCTCCCCTCTGTCAGCTACCCCCCCTCCCCTCTGTCAGCTACCCCCCTCCTCTGTCAGCTACCCCCTCCCCTCAGTCAGCTACCCCCACACCACACACCCCCCTCAGCCTACCCTAACCCCCCAACCCCCCCAACCCACAAAAACCCCCAACCAACCAACCAAATCCACCCCCATACTATACACCCCCCCCACCTACCCAACACCAACCCCACACACTCTACACATAAAAATATATAATACCCCACCCAAAAACAAAAACCCCACCCCACCCCAACCCCAACCCCCAAAACCCACCAAAAAAACAACACCACCCAAAAACACCACAAACCCTAACCACAAAAACCCAAAAAACAACACCCATCCACCCCCCCAAAACCCACACCCCCCCCCAAGACCCACCCCACCTACCCCCACCAACCACCCACCCACCCCCCCCCCAACCACCACCCCCCACCCCCCCACCCCAAACCCACACCCCCCCCAACACCATACCATCCCGCTCCCCAACACCCAACCACCCCCCCCCCACCACCAACCCCAACCCCCCCTAACCAACCCAACCCACCCAACCCCCCCATGCACTCCCCTCTGTCAGCTACCCCCCTTCCCTGTCAGCTACCCCCTCCCCTCTGTCAGCTACCCCTCTGTCAGCTACCCCCCTGCTCTCTGTCAGCTCCCCCCTCCCCCCTGTCAGCTCCCCCCTCCCCTCTGTCAGCTCCCCCTCCCCTCTGTCAGCTACCCCCCTCCCCTCTGTCAGCTACCCCCCTCCCCTCTGTCAGCTACCCCCCTCCCCTCTGTCAGCTACCTCCCTCCCCTCTGTCAGGTACCCCCCCCCCCTCTGTCAGGTACCCCCCTCCCCTCTGTCAGCTACCCCCTCCCCACTGTCAGCTACCCCCACCCTCTCTGTCAGCTACCACCCTCTGTCAACTACCCCCTTCCCTCTGTCAGCTACCCCCAAACAGCACGCATTCCCCCCTTCTTCCCCCGCTTGAGGGCCTCGGGACTGGTGTCCTAGCAACCAGGGACGCTTTTGCAGGCGAAAGCATGGTATTACAGACTCCGCTCTACTGACATCATCTTCTGCTCAACTGACGCCGTCCACTGCTCCACTGGATGACAGTGTCCACTTTTAAGGTAGACTTGTTCCATATTTGAACTGACATTTCTTTTATTAATTAAATCATATTTCATGGGTACACAAATGCTTTTGTTTTGTTTAATCATGCCCCTTTAAGTCCCCCTACTGTTAATGCAATTTGTCCACAGCCACTGTTCACTGTAGCACACCTCATTACTACTCTCTTTTGGTAACCTAAAAGGTGTCCCAGGTATTTTACAATCCTATAGCGTGTACTACAAAAAAATTGCCGTGCGCAGTAAAAGTGTTCGGGTTTGGCTTGAAGAAAAGGTGGCAACCCTAGTGCTCTCACCGCTGCGGCCTGGGTTCGATTCCCAGTCAGGGAATTCTTCTTTGCCCTGGTAGTAGCTGGACACTATCGTCTGGGCTTCTGCTTCGTTAAGGGCCAAAATATGCTCCGCCATCCATCTGCATGGTTTTCTCAGTTCCACTGAGCATTATCAAGCTTTTCCCGGGCTAGCGAGAGGAAGTCTTCCCAGGTTGGCCATGTGGGTGCAAAAGCGCGAAAAGCTTGATAATGCTCAGTGGAACTGAGAAAACCATGCAGATGGATGCCGGGGCATTTTTTGGCCCTTAACGAAGCAGAAGCCCAAACACATGTTTTAACCGCTTCCCAACCGCAGCATGTAAATATACGTCGGCAGAATGGCACGGCTAGGCAAAAGCACGTATATATACGTGCCCTTTAATTGCCTAGCCGCGGGGTCGCGCTCGCGACCCAGTCGGGAGCTCCACGACCGCGGCCGCGGGATCAGCGGACCCGATCGTCGCTGGTGTCCCGCGATCGGGTCACAGAGCTGAAGAACGGGGAGAGGTCTGTGTAAACAAACCTCTCCCCGCGCTTCCTACACTGCCTGTCACTAATCGGCTGTTCCCTGTCATCGGGAACGCCGATCAGTGACGTCAGACGTCAACCACGCCCCCTACTGTAAAAAAAAAACACACACACGTCACACTAACTCCCCCCGCCCCCTAGTGGTTAACTCCTTCACTGCCACTGTCATTTACATAGGAATCAATGCATTTAAATAGCACTGATTTCTGTATAAATGGCAATGGTCCCAAAAATGTGTCAAAAATGTCCGATGTGTCCGCCATAATGTCGCAGTCACAATAAAAATCGCTGATCGCCGCCATTACTAGTAAAAAAAAAAATATTAATAATTAATAATTGGCGCAAACCAATCAATAATCGCTAATTGCGATTTTTTTTTACCAAAAATATGTAGAAGAATACGCATCGGCCTAAACTGAGGAAAAAAAATGTTTTTTTATATATTTTTTGGGGATATTTATTATAGCAAAAAGTAAAAAATATTGCATTTTTTTTCAATATTTTTCAAAATTGTCGCTCTATTTTTGGTCTATAGCGCAAAAAAAAAAAAAAACTGCAGGGGCGATCAAATACCACCAAAAGAAAGCTCTATTTGTGGGAAAAAAAGGACGCCAATTTTGTTTGGGAGCCACATCGCACGACCGCGCAATTGTCAGTTAAATCGACGCTGTGCAGAATCGCAAAAAGGGGCCTGGTCCTTTGGCTGCAAATTGGTCCGGGGCTGAAGTGGTTAACTTCAAACTTTCCGCCTCCAGTCGGGATCCCCTGACTCGGAGGCGTTACCAAACCAAGCAGTGACCTACCACTTTTTAACCCTTCCAGGTACCCCCTGTAACCTGGAAGTAACATAAACCACTCCCATTACATGGATGGGTACAGCATGTTTTAAACATGTACTTCTCAGATCTCCTCTTCCAGCAACCCTAAGAGCTGCCTTAGCAAGGACCCCATTCCAGCCTAACCCTTCAATAGGGCGGGAGGGTGGGAAACTTCCCCTTTACCTTAACTATTCCCCCTCATGGGCTCCGCCCACCTACACCTCCTCCCTATTTCTTAAAGCATCCTACACTCTTAAAGCGGCAACTATGCAGTCCAGCACAGTCATGCTGTCTCTGCGCTTATTTCCTTTTGTCTTTTCGCTCCGGGACTCCCTATACATAGGAAAACCATACAAAATAGAATACAACCGTATACAGAATTTACACATTTCCTTTACAATAATAATAATTTAATAATATAATAATAATAATAATAATTTAAATGTAGTACTTTTTATTATTATTATTATTATTATTATTATTAATAATAATAATAATAATTATTATTATTAATAATAATAATAATAATACATACATTAAAACAAAATAATAAGTAAAATACTGTGCCAAATAAATATAAATAATAACTACTACTACTGATAATAATAATAATAATTATTATTATTATTATTAATAATAATACATACATTAAAACAAAATAATAAGTAAAATACTGTGCCAAATAAATATAAATAATAACTACTACTACTGATAATAATAATAATAATAATTATTATTATTATTATTATTAATAATAATACATACATTAAAACAAAATAATAAGTAAAATACTGTGCCAAATAAATATAAATAATAACTACTACTACTGATAATAATAATAATAATTATTATTATTATTATTATTAATAATAATAATACATACATTAAAACAAAATAATAAGTAAAATACTGTGCCAAATAAATATAAATATAAATAATAACTACTACTACTGATAATAATAATTATTATTATTATTAATAATAAAAAATAAAAAATAAATATAGAACTGCAGAACACTCGTTTCTCTCACTACCTCACAAGCCACACTCGGTGCATTCTGGGAAATCAAAGCTCTGTGTATTCTGGGAAATAAAAGGTAGTTTGGCGGGCAAAGTCTATAGAACACCTAAATTAGTGTAAATTGATTTATATGTGAACACGTGTTCATTTTACAAACGCACGCTATATTCTCAAATTAATTTCTCCTATGTTTTAGTAAAATAAACTCAGGAGCCCCGACTCTGAATATCTGCTAAAGAAAGTGCGAGCAATTTGGGAAAAACAAAATGTGCGTCATTATCTTAATTTTTTTTTTTTTTTTAGGTTTTCTTCCCTCCGAGTTGTAATAATAATAATTTATTATTATTATTATTACATTAAAACAAAATAATAAGTAAAATACTGTGCCAAATAAATACAAATAAATAAATATAAATAATAACTACTTCTACTGATAATAATAATAATAATTATTATTATTATTATTATTATTATTAATAATAAAAAATAAATATGGAACTGCAGAACACTGCCAAATAAATACAAATAAATAAATATAAATAATAACTACTTCTACTGATAATAATAATAATTATTATTATTATTATTAATAATAAAAAATAAAAAAATAAATATGGAACTGCTTCTCAAGCCACACTCGGTGCATTCTGGGAAATCAAAGCTCGGTGTATTCTGGGAAATAAAAGGTAGTTTGGAGGGGAAAGTCTACAGAACACCTAAATTAGTGTAAATTGATTTATATGTAAACACGTGTTCATTTTGCATACAAACGCACGCTATATTCTCAAATTAATTTCTCCTACGTTTTAATAAAATAAACTCAGGAGCCCCGACTCTGAATATCTGCTAAAGAAAGAGCGATCAATTTGGGAAAATTATCTTTATTTTTTATTATTTTTAGGTTTTCTTCTTCCCTGCGAGTTGGAAGTTTCTGGTCAGGTCTGACAAAGGTGTAATTGTTACATCTCTCCCACATTTCATCCGCGAGCCCCGAAGAGAGGAGCATTCTAGACATGTGCAATTAGTTTCGTTTTAATTCGTTTTCCGCTAAAATTCGTTATTGTTATCGTACGAATGAACGAATGATTCGCTAAAAATTTTAACGAAAAACGAATTATCGAATCGAACGAATATGAAAAACAACGAAAATCCGAAATAACCAAATTGGAAACAACGAAACTACGAAAGAAGAAAATCCGAAAAACGAAAACAGGAACAACGAAAATCAAAATGAACGAAAAAATATGTACATTCGTAACTTTTTTTTTTGTTGTTGAATTGGTTATTTTGCGTGTCTCTTACAATGGCGCTGCTTAACGTGCCTCGAATGGATTGAACGAAAAAATTTGTACATTCGTAACTTTTTTTTTCGATTCGTAATTTTCCGTGTCTCTTACAATGTAATAATAGCATACACATTACATAAAATTATGAATTATGTTCCGATTACGAATCTACGAAAACAATGTTACAAAAGTACGAATAAATCAATCTAACGAAAGTACGAATGTAACTAAATCTACGAAAATACGAATGCGTCCGAATTTCGAATAAACGAAAATTAAACGAACGGAAAAAACGAATCAACGAAAAAATAACTTAACGTGCCTCGAATGGATTGAACGAAAAAATTCGTACATTCGTAACTTTTTTTTTTTTTTTTTGCGATTCGTAATTTTCCATGTCTCTTACAATGGCGCTGCTTAACGTGCTTCGAATGGATTGAACGAAAAAATTCGTACATTCGTAACTTTTTTTTTCTTCTTGTGATTCGGAATTTTCCGTATCTCTTAAAATGTAATAATAGCATACACATTACATAAAATTATGAATTATGCTCCGATTACAAATCTACGAAAACAATGTTACGAAAATACGAATAAATCAATCTTACGAAAGTACGAATGTAACTAAATCTACGAAAATACGAATGCGTCGGAATTTCGAATAAACGAAAATTAAACGAAAAACGAATCAACCAAAAAATAACTCTTACGAAAATACGAATCGTTACGAATACGAACACCGACGACTTACGAAATTACGAATCAACGGAAACGAACAGAAACGAAACGAAAAATAAACAAATTTTTCTATTGTGCACATGTCTAGCGCATTCACATTCTACAGACACTGAAGTCACAGAAAAGAGTGAGGCCCTTTAATCATTCCGCCGGTAGACAGTTGAGCGCGCAATCCGAGTTTCCGTATCTTTTCTCTTCCAGGCAGCCAAATGGGATTTTTTTTTCATTTCTTTTTTCTTTTTCATATTTTTTTTTTTTTTTTCTTTGTCTTTTTTTTTTTCTTTTTCTTTTTTTTTTTCTTTTTTTTTTCTTTTTCTTTTTTTTTTTACTTTCTCTCTTTGCAGTTTTTTGACACATCTGAGAGACTGTGAAGGGTAACACCAGCCGCATTTGTATTATTTAAGTTGTATTTGTCAGCCGTTACATCTGCTTAGTAACAACTGATAATCCAGCCGCAGCTTTCCAAGCTGGAGGTCGACGCGGAAAACGCTCGGAGCGCGCGATTCGCTTTGTACCACTTTGTACCACGTCCATTCTTCAGCTTTGCCAGTAACTTTCTGTCTGTTCTCCAGAGATGTCTCCGGGCGGTTTCCAAGTTCCAGGCCTCCTTAAAAAAAACTTGACATTCCTTAGATGTTCCTCAGCTACCTGTTGCCTAATTAGTCACGGGGGCTGCGAAACGCCACGAAAAAAGGGATGCTTCATTATAATCGGGCCCGCTGACAGCGATTATCTAGAAAATAAATTGAAAATGGCAACAGACGCACTTCGCTATCTCATCTCTTGACTTTGCATTCTCCGAAGAGTCATCTCCGTGCGCAATTAGTCATAGGCTGGGCTGGTGGAGATCCTCGGGTACTGAGTGCGAACAGCGCCGGAGCCGATGCGTTGAGTTGTCATTTTTCTTATTCCTCTGCCTCCCTTTTTTTTTTCTTCAGGACATCTGTATAAAGTTAGAATGTCAGCTCCAATTGTGAATTAAAGAGAAAGCGTATTATACACTATATCACCGAAAGTATTGGGACGCCTGCTATTACATGAACTTTAATGGCATCCCAGTCTTATGCCCCCGTACACACAGTCGGAAATTCCGACCACAAAATCCGTCTGATTTTTTCCGACGGATTTTGTCCGACACTGGTGTTGCATACACACGGTCGGACAAAGTTGTCGGAAAATCCGATCATTCTGAACGTGGTGACGTTCGTTGCGTATGACGGAACTATGTAGAGGCTATTAGCCAATAGCTTTGGTCTTGTAATGTGATCTGAGCATGCGTGGCACTTTGTCCGTCGGAATTCGCTACACACGATCAGAAAAAGTCCGATAGGACTTTGTTGTCAGAAAATTTGAGAGCAGGAGATAAAACTTTTTCCGTCGGAAATTCTGACAGAAAAAGTCAGATGGAGTCTACACACGGGCGGATTTTCCGACAACATTATCCGATAGGACATTTTCCTTCGGAATTTCCGACCGTGTGTACGGGGCATTAGTCCGTAGACATGTGCAATTCGTTTCGTTTTTTTTAGTTTTCCGTTAAAATTCGTTATATTCGTTCATTCGTTATCGTACGAATGAACGAACGATTCGCTAAAATTTTTACGAATAACGAATCGTTCGAATCGAACGAATACGAAAAACAACGAAAATCCGAAATAACCAAATTAGAAACAACGAAACTACGAAAGAAGAAAATCAGAAAAACAAAAACAGGAACAACGAAAATCAAAATGAACGAAAAAATTCGTACATTCGTAACTTTTTTTTTTTGTTGAATTGGTAATTTTCCGTGTCTCTTACAATGGCGCTGCTTGACGTGCTTCGAATGGATTGAACGAAAAAATTCGTACATTCGTAACTTTTTTTTCGATTGGTAATTTCCCGTGTCTCTTACAATGTAATAATAGCATACACATTACATACAATTATGAATTATGCTCCGATTACGAATCTACGAAAACAATGTTACGAAAGTACGAATAATCAATCTAACGAAAGTACGAATGTAACTAAATCTACGAAAATACGAATGCGTACGAATTTCGAATAAACGAAAATTAAACAAACGGAAAAAAAGAATCAACGAAAAAATAACTCTTTCCTCCACCAAATGATGGTCATTGAGGTTCAGGCCAGTCCAGTTCCTCCACCCCAAACAAGCTCATCCATGCTCACCCCAAGCCATAATCCCCCCTCCACCAAATGATTTGGACCAGTGCACAAAACAAGGTCCATAAAGACATGGATGAGCGAGTTTGGGTGGAGGAACTTGACTGGCCTGTACAGAGTCCTGACCTCAACCCGATAGAACACCTTTGGGATGAATTAGAGCGGAGAGACTGCGAGCCAGGCCTTCTCCTCCAACATCAGCGCCTGACCTCACAAATGCGCTTCTGGAAGAATGGTCAAACATTCCCATAGATACTCCTAAACCTTGTGGACGGCCTTCCCAGAAGAGTTGAAGCTGTTATAGCTGCAAAGGGCGGGGCAACTCAATATTGAACCCTACGGACTAAGACTGGGATGCCATTAAAGTTCATGTGTGTGTAAAGGCGGGTGTCCCAATACTTTTGACAATATAGTGTATAAGCAGATTGCACCTCCTTCTTATGGTTGACTTGAAATCTCGCATTTCATTGTGTCTCCTGTCTGTAGGTGGCCTCAATCTAATTGTCCCTCCAGTAAAGATCACGTGTGTGTAAAGGCAGGCGTCCCAATACTTTTGGTAATATAGTGTATTTTGCTGTCCCTGGCACCTCCCTTCACCCCCCCCCCCAAATCAACATGCTAATAACATTATTAAATAAACCTTTCCATTTGTATTACATATCTTATGTTAGACCTAGTGATGTCATACTGGATCTCTGTGCTTCTCTATGCAATGCAGGCAGATCAAGGCTGGTGGGAGGGGCCATGTAAAGAGCTTCCTAAAAAAAAAAAAAAACACCATTAGAGGACCCTTCCTTAGTACACCTCTCAGTCTGGAGGAGTGGGCGTTTCTAAGCAGATTGCATTTACATAAAACCCACCCTAGTTCTCACCCACAGGGCTGAGCCTCCAGAATGGAAAGGCCTGAAATCCAATGAATAAAGGAGCGGGGGAGGGACCAGCCAGGTGCGGATAAAAGGGTCACATATCAAACACAAAGGCTGCGGCCACTTCCAGCCCTTCAGGTCATTTCATGTAGACCTCCCACCTCTCCTGCAGCTGCTGCAACCCCCTCCTTGTGGCTCCCACCTTGTCTCAGCAGTCGGCAGCATAGAGGAGGACAGAATTCTTCCTCTGTGCCCACCAGTGCCACCCCATCAGTGCAGTCTATCAGTACCCACCAGTGCTTCCTCATCTTCAGTGCCCATCAGTACCCACCAGTGCCGCCTCATCAGTGCCGCCTCATCAGCGCAGTCTATCAGTACCCACCAGTGATGCCTCATCAGTGCCCATCAGTACCCACCAGTGCCGCCTCATCAGTGCCGCCTCATCAGCACAGTCTATCAGTACTGCCTCATCAGTGCCCATCAGTGCCCACCAGTGCCACCTCCTCACTGCAGCCTATCAGTGCCACTTCATCAGTGCAACCTATTAGTGCCCACCAGTGCCTCCTCATCAGTGCAGCCTTATTAGTGCCCATCAGTGCTGCCTCATCAGTGCCCATCAGTGCCGCCTCATCACTGCAGCATATCAGTACCCACCAGTGCTGCCTCATCAGTGTAGCCTATCAGTGCCCACCAGTGCCGCCTCATCACTGCAGCCTATTAGTGCCCCCCAGTGCCCCCTCATCAGTGTAGCCTATCAGTGCCCATCAGTGCTGCTACATCAGTGGAGCCTATGACTGCCCACCAGTGCTGTTTCATCAGTGCAGCCTATCAGTACCCACCAGTGCTGCCTCATCAGTGGAGCCTATCAGTGCCCACCAGTGGCGCCTCATCAGTGCAGCCTATCAGTGCCCATCAGTGCTACCTCGTCAGTGCAGCCTATCACTGCCCACCAGTGCCGTCTCATCAGTGCAGCCTTTTTAGTGCCCATCAGTGCTACCTCATCAGGGCAATCTATCAGTGCCCACCAGTGCTGCCTCATCAGTGTAATCTATCAGTGCCCACCAGTGCTGCCTTATCAGTGCAGCCTATCAGTAACCATCAGTACTGCCTCATCAGTGCAGCCTATCAGTACTGCCTCATTAGTGCAACCTATCAGTGTCCACCAGAGCCGCCTCATCAGTGCCCATCAGTGTCGCATCATCAGTGCAGCCTATTAGTGCCAACCAATGCTGCCTCATCAGTGCAGCCTATTAGTGCCCACCAGTGCTGCCTCATCAGTGCAGCCTATTAGTGCCCACCAGTGCTGCCTCATCAGTGCAGCCTATTAGTGCCCACCAGTGCTGCCTCATCAGTGCAGTATATCAGTGCCCAGTAGTGCGGCCTCATCAGTTCAGCCTATCAGTGCCCCCCAGTGCCGCCTCTTCAGTGAAGCCTATCAGCGCCCACCAGTGCCGCCATACCAGTGGAGCCTATCAGCGCCCACCAGTGCCGCCATACCAGTGGAGCCTATCATTTCCCACCAATGCAGCTTATCAGTGCCCACCAGTGCAGCTTATCAGTGCCCACCAGTGCCAACTCATCAGTGCCCATCAGTGTCGCCTCATCAGTGCAGCCTATTAGTGCCCACCAATGCTGCCTCATCAGTGCAGCCCATCAATGCCCATCAGTGAACGAGGAATTACCTGTTTCCAAAATTTTATGACAAACTGTGAAAAAATAAAAATTCTAAATTTTCGGTCTTTATTCGTTTGTTTAGCAAAAAATAAAAGGTGATTAAATACCACCAAAATAAATCTCCAGTTGTGTTTAAAAAAATAATAAAAATCTCATTTGGGTACAGAGTTGCAGGACCGCGCAATTGTCATTCAAAGTGTGACAGCGCTGAAAATTGGCCTGGGCAGGAAAGGGGGGTAAAAGTGCCCGGTAGGCAACATGGTTAAACCTGGATGCTGATTGGCTACCATGTACAGCTGCACCAGATTCTGTGTGCACCAGTTTTAGTAACCCCCCCCCCCCCCCCCACAGTTCAGGCTTATTTTAAAGTATCTCTAAAGCCGTTTTTATATGAAGTTGGGCGGGGTTAATGGAGGGTGTCCCCATTGGAAGATTTCCTCTCACTTCCTGTTCCTGTGACAACAGTAACATTTAAAAAAAAATCCCCATTCTTTTCTGTTTCACTGACAAAGGTCACCGGGACAAATCTTTGACCTCTCTCTAAAGTTCTAAAAGAAGGAATTACTTTGAAGACACAAAGTAGCGGTTTAGTATTTGAACTTTTCCTCCTCGCCGTCGTGTCGCGGTCCCGCGCCGTCGCTGTGACACATTGTAATTACAGGTGATAAAACCTCTAACAGCTCGCCGTACATCCGCAGCCAGACGTTACATTAGTCGGGCCGATCGTTCTCTCTCCCCGAATGCTGGAAGGCGAGGAGGACGGAGCGCGGCGCAGGAACATTCGTTAAGTCCTGTATGCCGCGAAGTCCGCGCCGTGACCCGCGCCGTGACCCCGCGCCGTGACCCCCCGCCGTGACCCCCCGCCGTGACCCCGCGCCGTGACCCTGCGCCGTGGCCCCCCACCTCACCCCCTCATACAGCCGACTCCGTTCCAAGAAAATGTTTAGGTTCAATATAAACAAATTAAAGAGAGATTTGTGAGAAATGACAGGAATGCGAGTCGCTTGGCACGCGGAACAGGCAACAAGAACGTTCAGGGTTTCATCAACGGACGCCGCAAAAAAACCGCCATTCCGATAGAAGAGGGACGCAATGCAAAGACTTTAACTCTTTCAATACCGGCCACTTTCACCCCCTTCCTGCCCAGGACTATTCCGCTTTCTGCGCTCTCACACTTGGAATGACAATTGCGCGGTCATACTACAATGTAACCAATGGGACATTTTTATCAGTTTTCTTAGACAGAGACAGAGATTTCTTTTGGTGGGATTTATTCACCACTGCGATTTATTTATTTTTGCTAAATAAACAAAAAAAAAAAACATTTTGAAAAATATTTTATTTTCTTAGTTTCTGTTATAAAAAAATGTCAAATAAGTAATTTGTCTTCTTCACTGATGAGCACTGATAAGCTGCACTGATGAGCACTGATGGGCACTGATGAAGCTGCACTGATGAGCATTGATAAGCTGCACTGATGGGCACTGATAAGGCTGCACTGATGGGCACTGATAAGGCTGCACTGATGGGCACTGATAAGGCTGCACTGATGGGCACTGATGAGGCTGCACTGATGAGGCTGCACTGATGAGCACTGATAAGCTGCACTGATGAGCATTGATAAGGCTGCACCGATAAGACTGCACTGATGAGCACTGATAAGCTGCACTGATGAGCACTGATGAGCACTGATAGGGCTGCACTGATGAGCATTGATAAGGCTGCACTGATAAGACTGCACTGATGAGCACTGATAAGCTGCACTGATAAGGCTGCACTGATGAGCATTGCTAAGGCTGCACCGATAAGACTGCACTGATTAGCACTGATAAGCTGCACTGATGGGCACTGATAAGGCTGCACTGATGGGCACTGATAGGGCTGCACTGATGAGCATTGATAAGGCTGCACTGATGAGCCCTGATAAGGCTGCACTGATGAGCACTGATAAGGCTGCACTGATGGCCACTGATAAGGATGGACTGATGAGCACTGATAGGGCTGCACTGATGGGCACTGATAGGGCTGCACTGATGGGCACTGATGAGGCTGCATTGATGAACCCTGATAAGGCTGCACTGATGAGCATTGATAAGGCTGCACTAATGTACACTGATAGGCAGCACTGATGAGGCTGCACTAATGGACACTGATAGGCGGCACTGATGGGCACTGATGAGGCTGAACTGATGAGCACTGATGAGCACTGATGAGGCTGAACTGATGAGCATTGATAAGGCTGCACTAATGGACACTGATAGGCGGCACTGATGGGCACTGATGAGGCTGAACTGATGAGCACTGATGAGCACTGATGAGGCTGCACTGATGGGCACTGATGAAGCTGCACTGATGAGCACTGATGAGGCTGCACTAATGGACACTGATAGGCGGCACTGATGGGCACTGATGAGGCTGAACTGATGAGCACTGATGGGCACTGATGAGGCTGCACTGATGGGCACTGATGAGGCTGCACTGATGAGCACTGATGAGGCTGCACTGATAGGTGGCACTGATGAGCGCTATCTATGGACGCCCTTCCAGAACTGGAGAGCCCAAAGGCAGCTACATCACGGTTTGCAAGGGGTTAAAGTGATACTTCAATGAGTTCTTTTTTAACCACTTGACAACCAGAAGGTTTTACCTTTATGACCAGACCATTTTTTGCTATTCAGCCCTGCACTACTTTAACTGGCAATCGCACAGTCATGCAACACTGTACACAAATGAAATTTCTATCATGGGGGGTTGTAGGGTTTGAAATAATCGGTGGTCACTTTACAGTGGGCTCGTCACCAGTGGTGGTCCCGTCCATAAGGGGCACATGGGCACCGCCCCCCCTATTCATGCATCCGGCCCCCTAATCTACATGCAGGGCGCGGAATGCATGTATGCCAATTTATTTTTAGTTTTTAGAAGCACGTGATTAGTGCCTGAGGCTCTAATTTGCTTCAAGAAAGGGATGCCTCTGATCGCCGCCACATTCCCGCCAGTCTCCCGTCAGGGGTAGTTGGCGTGGGTTTCCTCCCCCCCCCCCCCTCAGGGGTCGTTGGCGTGGGTTTCCTGCCCCCCCCCAAAAATGATTCAGCACCAGCCTCCGCTGCTCGTCACTCTGTAGTGGACCTGTAGAATCCAGGTGGTGGAAGTGATTTGTCCCACTTATAGGTATTGTCCTGTTATTGCATTGAATTGTATCTGGTCCTATTGTTCTGTTGTATGCTGACATCTAATGGTGGCTTTTGGCTACTACATCCTAATTAGTCATGTGATTTGATATCTCCTCCCTTCCTGCCCTCCTATTTAGTGCTAGTTAGTTCAGTCCCAGCTAGAACCTTCCTGTTTCTTCTGTTTTCTCTCAGACAGTGTTCGTTTTTTTTTTTGATGAGACAGGGCATGGTGACCAATAGGCTTGCTCCGCTTAGTGAATTGAACCCCCTGGGTCAGCAGATTCTATGGGGGGGGGCTCAGCATATTTTAGCGCCGGTCTCCTTTAAGAAGCTTTTAGCAGACTAGATGCAGCAATGGGGATCTGTGTAATGATGGGAATGCAGATCTTCCCGGCACCGGTGACAGATGCATCGTGTTTTTGAAATATTTATTAAAATCTGCTCCTCCTGTCTAATTAGTACATTCTGTCTCATGCCGGCAGATTATTAATATTATTAGAATGGAGAACCTCACAAATAATATGAAATCCAACAAACAGGCAGCTGGTGGGGGATGGAGGTTACATAGAAAGCTGAGAAAACTTCAATACATCCTTCCTATAGGAGAGCGAGGAAATATGATGACCCCCCCCCCCCCCCCCAACCACTGAGATCTGACCCCCCCCCCCCCCCCAACCACTGAGATCTGACCCCCCCCCCCCCCCCCAACCACTGAGATCTGACCCCCGCCTCCCCCCCCAACCACTGAGATCTGACCCCCGCCTCCCCCCCCAACCACTGAGATCTGACCCCCCGCCCCCCCCCCAACCACTGAGTTCTGACCCCCGGCCTCCCCCCCCAACCACTGAGATCTGACCCCCGCCTCCCCCCCCAACCACTGAGATCTGACCCCCGCCCCCCCCCCAACCACTGAGATCTGACCCCCGCCTCCCCCCCCAACCACTGAGATCTGACCCCCGCCTCCCCCCCCAACCACTGAGATCTGACCCCCCCCCCCCAACCACCCCCCCCCCCAACCACTGAGATCTGACCCCCGGCCCCCCCCCCCAACCACTGAGATCTGACCCCCGGCCTCTCCCCCCCCCAACCACTGAGATCTGACCCCCGGCCTCCCCCCCCCCAACCACTGAGATCTGACCCCCGCCTCCCCCCCCAACCACTGAGATCTGACCCCCGGCCTCCCCCCCAACCACTGAGATCTGACCCCCGGCCTCCCCCCCAACCACTGAGATCTGACCCCCGGCCTCCCCCCCAACCACTGAGATCTGACCCCCGGCCCCCCCCCCCAACCACTGAGATCTGACCCCCGGCCTCCCCCCCAACCACTGAGATCTGACCCCCGGCCTCCCCCCCAACCACTGAGATCTGACCCCCCGCCTCCCCCCCAACCACTGAGATCTGACCCCCGGCCTCCCCCCCAACCACTGAGATCTGACCCCCGGCCTCCCCCCCAACCACTGAGATCTGACCCCCCACCTCCCCCCCAACCACTGAGATCTGACCCCCCGCCTCCCCCCCAACCACTGAGATCTGACCCCCGGCCTCCCCCCCCCAACCACTGAGATCTGACCCCCGCCTCCCCCCCCCAACCACTGAGATCTGACCCCCGGCCTCCCCCCCCCAACCACTGAGATCTGACCCCCCACCTCCCCCCAACCACTGAGATCGGACACCCCGCCTCCCCCCCCCAACCACTGAGATCTGACCCCCGGCCTCCCCCCCCAACCACTGAGATCTGACCCCCCCGCCTCCCCCCCAACCACTGAGATCTGACCCCCGGCCTCCCCCCCAACCACTGAGATCTGACCCCCGGCCTCCCCCCCAACCACTGAGATCTGACCCCCAGCCTCCCCCCCCCAACCACTGAGATCTGACCCCCGGCCTCTCCCCCCAACCACTGAGATCTGACCCCCGGCCTCCCCCCCCCAACCACTGAGATCTGACCCCCCGCCTCCCCCCCCAACCACTGAGATCTGACCCCCCACCTCCCCCCCCAACCACTGAGATCTGACCCCCGGCCTCCCCCCCCAACCACTGAGATCTGACCCCCGGCCTCCCCCCCCCAACCACTGAGATCTGACCCCCGGCCTCCCCCCCCAACCACTGAGATCTGCCTCCCCCCCAACCACTGAGATCTGACCCCCGGCCTCCCCCCCCAACCACTGAGATCTGACCCCCGGCCTCCCCCCCAACCACTGAGATCTGACCCCCGGCCTCCCCCCCCAACCACTGAGATCTGACCCCCCGGCCTCCCCTTCAGTCTTGCACAGTCGTACCGGCGCCTCTCCCGGATTGAAATGGCTTCTCGCAGTGTGCGGTCAGAAAAGGGCCAGTTTACTGTCCTTCAGACTTTAGGGGGGCCGGACTGACCATCGGGAGTAGAACATGTCCCATCATCATCTGGGGTACACAATGCACCATCGTTGGTGTCATTGGGAAAAATTGTGCCCCATCATTGGAAGGATTAGTGCCCCATCATCGGTGTCTTTGGTAAGAATTGTGCCCCATTGTTGGTGTCATTGGGAGAAATTGTGCCCCATCATTAGTGTCATTGGGAGGAATTGTGCCCCATCATTGGAAGGATTAGTGCCCCATCATTGCTGTCATTGGGAAGAATTGTGCCCCATCATTAGTGTCATTGGAAGGAATTGTGCCCCATCATTAGTGTCATTGGGAGGAATTGTGCCCCATTGTTGGTGTCATTGGGAGGAATTGTGCCCCATCATTGGGAGGATTTGTGCATCATCATTGGTGTCTTTGGGAAAAATTGTGCATCATCACTGGTGTCACTGTGAGGTATTTTGCTCCATCATTGGTGTCCCTGCAAGGAATTGTGCCCCATTGTTGGTGTCATTGGGAGGAATTGTGCCCCATCATTAGTGTCATTGGGAGGAATTGTGCCCCATTGTTGGTGTCATTGGGAGGAATTGTGCCCCATCATTGGGAGGATTTGTGCATCATCATTGGTGTCTTTGGGAAAAATTGTGCATCATCATTGGTGTTACTGTGAGGTATTTTGCTCCATCATTGGAAGGAATTGCCCCCCCCCCCCCCCATCATTGGTGTCCCTGCAAGGAATTGTGCCCCATCGCTTGTGTCATTGGGAGGAATTATGCCCCATCATTGGTGTCACTGCGAGGAACTGTGTCCCTTCATTGGTGCCATTGGGAGGAATTGCGCCCCATGGTTTGTGACATTGGGAGGCTTAGTGCCCCATCATTGGTGTCATTAGGAGGAATTGTGCCCCATCATTGGTGTCATTGGGAGGAGTTGTGCCCCATCACTTGTGTCATTGGGAGGAATTATGCCCCATCATTGGTGTCACTGCGAGGAACTGTGCCCCATTATTGGTGTCATTGGGAGGAATTGTGCCCCATCATTGGTGTCATTGGGAGGAATTGTGCCCCATTATTGGTGTCATTGGGAGGAATTGTGCCCCATGATTGGTGTCACTGCGAGAAATTGTGCCCCATCATTCCTGTCATTGGAGGAATTGTGTCCCTTCGTTGGTGTCAGTGAATGAAATAGAGCCCCAAAGGCCCAGATAAAAGCAAGCAAAGGGCTGCGTCTGTCAGCATTGAAGGTCCCAATGAGCTCAGTGGTCTCCATCATCCGTAAATGGAAGAAGTTTGGAACCTCCAGGACTCTTCCTAGAGCGGCCGCCCGGCCAAACTGAGTGATTGGGGGAGAAGGGCCTTAGTCAGGGAGGTGACCGAGAACCCGATGGTCACTCTGACCGATCTCCAGCGTTTCTCTGTGGAGAGAGGAGAACCTTCTAGAAGGACAACCATCTCTGCAGCTCTCCACCAATCAGGCCTGTATGGGGGAGTGGCCAGACGGAAGCCACTCCTCAGTAAAAGTCACATGACGGCCCGCCTGGAGTTTCCCAAAAGTCACCTGAAGACTCTCAGACCATGAGAAACAAAATTCTCTGGTCTGATGACACAAAGATTGAACTCTTTGGCCTGAATGGCAAGCGTCATGTCTGGAGGAAACCAGGCACTGCTCATCACCTGACCAATACCATCCCTACAGTGAAGCATGGTGGTGGCAGCATCATGCTGTGGGGATGTTTTTCAGCGGCAGGAAGTGGGAGACTAGTCAGGATCGAGGGAAAGATGAATGCAGCAATGTACAGACACATCCTTGATGAAAACCTGCTCCAGAGCGCTCTGGACCTCAGACTGGGGCGAAGGTTCATCTTCCAACAGGACAACGACCCTAAGCACACAGCCAAGTTAACAAAGGAGTGGCTACCGGACAACTCTGTGAATGTCCTTGAGTGGTCCAGCCAGAGACAAGACTTGAACCCGATTGGACATCTCTGGAGAGATCTGAAAATGTCTGTGCACCGACACTCCCCATCCAACCTGATGGAGCTTGAGAGGTCCTGCAAAGAAGAATGGGAGAAACTGCCCAAAAAATAGGTGTGCCAAGCTTGTAGCATCATACTCAACAAGACTTGAGGCTGTAATTGGTGCCAAAGGAGCTTCACCAAAGTATTGAGCAAAGACTGTGAATAGTTATGTACATGGGAGGAGCCTGTGATACTTATGTACATGGGAGGAGCCTGTGATACGTATGTACATGGGAGGAGCCTGTGATACTTATGTACATGGGAGGAGCCTGTGATACTTCTGTACATGGGAGGAGCCTGTGATACTTCTGTACATGGGAGGAGCCTGTGATACGTATGTACATGGGAGGAGCCTGTGATACTTATGTACATGGGAGGAGCCTGTGATACTTATGTACATAGGAGGAGCCTGTGATACTTCTGTACATGGGAGGAGCCTGTGATACTTCTGTACATGGGAGGAGCCTGTGATACTTCTGTACATGGGAGGAGCCAGTGATACGTATGTACATGGGAGGAGCCTGTGATACTTCTGTACATGGGAGGAGCCTGTGATACTTCTGTACATGGGAGGAGCCTGTGATACTTATGTACATGGGAGGAGCCTATAATACTTATGTACATGGGAGGAGCCTGTGATACGTATGTACATGGGAGGAGCCTGTGATACTTATGTACATGGGAGGAGCCTGTGATACTTATGTACATGGGAGGAGCCTGTGATACTTATGTACATGGGAGGAGCCTGTGATACTTGTGTACATGGGAGGAGCCTGTGATACTTATGTACATGGGAGGAGCCTGTGATTCGTATGTACATGGGAGGAGCCTGTGATACGTATGTACATGGGAGGAGCCTGTGATACTTATGTACATGGGAGGAGCCTGTGATACGTATGTACATGGGAGGAGCCTGTGATACTTATGTACATGGGAGGAGCCTGTGATACGTATGTACATGGGAGGAGCCTGTGATACTTATGTACATGGGAGGAGCCTGTGATATGTATGTACATGGGAGGAGCCTGTGATACTTTTGTACATGGGAGGAGCCTGTGATACGTATGTACATGGGAGGAGCCTGTGATACGTATGTACATGGGAGGAGCCTGTGATATGTATGTACATGGGAGGAGCCTGTGATACTTATGTACATGGGAGGAGACTGTGATACTTATGTACATGGGAGGAGTCTGTGATACGTATGTACATGGGAGGAGCCTGTGATACTTATGTACATGGGATTCTTTTTATTTTTAATAAATTTGCAAAGATTTCAAACAAACTTCTTTCACGTTGTCGTTATGGGGGATGTTTGTAGAAAGTTTGAGGAAAATAATGAATTTAATCCATTTTGGAATAAGGCTGTAACATAACAAAATGGGGAAAAAGCGCTGTGAATACTTTCCGGATGCACTGTATGTACTTACCCTGCCAGCCCCTCCCGCCAGCCATGATGTGCCTGCATTTCATAGAGAGGTGCCAGGACCCAGTGATGAAACTGGCACTAAAATAATTGAATGTTTTAAGTAAAACATTTCCTTGGCATGTTATATAGGGAAGGTGCTGGGAAGGCAAAATCCAGGGAGATCAAACTTCAGCGTCTGCTTTAAACATAACTTCCCTATAATATTATGTGGTTGTATTATCCTATTATATTCCTATTGTATCATCTAATGAGAAATGTTTGTATTATTCTATTAAAAATCCTATTATATTCCTACTGTATTATCTGAAAATAAATCTTATTATACAGTATTTGCCTTTTTTAAATCCTATTATAATCATTTGGTTTTGTTATATTACACTGCTATTGTATAAACCTATCATAAATCCTATTATAATCCAAATGTATTATCTATTGATACATTGTATTCTAGTATCCTAATATAATGCTATTGTATTTTCCTTTTATTATAAAGCCTATAAGACAGTGTAAGGTCCTATTTACTTATTCTAAGAGGCAGCAGGTCTGCAGACTTTGTGTCACTGCCATGGGCGTCCGCAGGTAGGGGCAAGGGGGGTCAAGTGCCCCCCCCCCCCTGGAATCAGGGATCGGATCTTAAATTCAGCACAGTTGTGTCTCTATCGAGGTGCCGCACCCGGGTGCCACCCACCAGTGGGTGACACCATTAAGGTGCTGTCAAGCCCCCCATCAGTGTAGTGTGGCTTTGGGCTCTTTTCCCCGCTCGCCCCACCCGTTTCTCCTGTCAGGGAGAAGAGACGGCGGCTCTCAGCAGGTTCCCCGCCCAGCTTCCTGCCCACTCCGTTCCTTCCATATTGGCCATAACTGAGGGCCAATCAAAGGCGACTAGGAGAGGCAAGCTTCATGGGACATGTAGTCCCAAAAGATTGGGTGCCCCATTTTCCACAGGGAGGAGGCTACAGCTCGATCAAGAGAGAGAGATTGAGAGACTGCAGCCTGGAAAAAAAGCTGAGGGAGAGAGTGCTACAGGACAAAGAACGAGGAGTGTGCTGGGCAGGAGCCAGAGAGAAAGAGCCACGCTGCCCAGCGCCACCACAGAGAGAGCCACGCTGCCCAGCGCCACCACAGAGAGAGCCACGCTGCCCAGCACTACCAGAGAGAGAAAGACTGAGCCACTTCCAGGGTACAGACATGCTACACTACTGAACAGTGTCGCCCCCGGGGAACCCAGAGTGAGCGATCATCCAGCCGGAGTGATCACTGCTGTAGTTTCGCTGGGTCTGGTAAGAGGGCCAGTTGGCCATTATCCACTACTTATCCTAGGGATTGTAATACATCTGCAGAATCTAACCATAATAATGTCATAGTGACATTGTCAAAAAGGGGCGGTGCATGGGTGACCCTAAAATGATGCCCCCCCCCTGAAAAAAGTTCTGCGGACGCCCATGGTCACCGCCCCGCCTCCTGACTGTGTAAACATCAGCACACCGGTGGCGCCCACCCCTAACACTCCCCCTGCTGTAAATCCATGTTTATGACCCAGGGTTGTCTCTCATTACCCCGCATCCTTTTACAGGAGGCAGGAATGGTGAAGTCCAATTTTTGATCAACATCAGCAATCGTTCAGTCTGTAAACCTAGAAGGACCTGGAACAAAGAAGGCAACTAACATAGGCACAGGAGCCACATGTCAGGGGTAAAGGAGTGCTTGGCAGCTGGAGGGTTAAGGAAATAGAAAATAGGAAAGGTCTTCTTATCTGATTGATGAGTAGGGGTCTCAGGGGGGAAGGGGCCTTCTGAGCTGGTCATGGGGAAGGAGCGAGGCAGGGTCAGTCTCACACTGACAAATGTATAAAGAGATGTCTGTTCTTTCAACTGTCATGGCAGCTGGTTTGTGGGTCTTTAAAGGCATTTATTTTTGTAAAAATGGGTGGGCACCTGTCTAAGATATTTAGTGTGGTCAGGTTGTTGAGACCCAAGATCTGTGTATGGATGGGTATTTTGTGGTCGGTTTTCCGAATTATCCCAAAGGCTTTTATTTGTCTAAAATTGGGTGGGAACCCTTCTAAGATATGGAGTCCTGCTTTAGTGTGGTCAGGTTGTTGAACCCAGGATCGGTGTATGGATGGGTATTATGTGGTCGGTTTTCCGAATGATCCCAAAGGCTTTTATTTGTCTAACATTGGGTGGGAACCCTTCTAAGATATGGAGTCCTTCTTTTATCGTGGTCCGGTTGTTGAGACCCAGGATTGGTGTATTGATGGGTATTCTGTGTTATGTTTTCTTAATTGTCCCAAAGGCCTTCATTTGTGTAAAAAGTGGATGGGAACCCTTCTAAAATATGGAATCCTGCATTGATGTGGTCCGGTTGTTGAGACCCAGGATCGGTGTATGGATCGGTATTCTATGGTTGGTTTTCCTAATTGTCCCATAGGCCTTCATTTGTGTAAAAGTTGATGGAAACCTGTCAAAGATATGGAGTCCTGCTTTAGTGTGGTCCGGTTGTTGAGACTCAGGATCGGTGTGTTGATGGGTATTCTGTGGTAGGTTTTCTTAATTGTCCCAAAGGCCTTTATTTGTGTAAAAGTGGGTGGGAACCCTTCTAAGATATTTAGTTCTGCTTTAGTGTGTTCAGGTTGTTGAGACCCAGGATCGGTGTGTATGGATAGGTATTCTATGGTAGGTTTTTCCTAATTGTCCCAAAGGCCTTCATTTATGTAAAAGTTGATGGCAACCTGTCAAAGATATAGAGTCCTGCTTAAGTGTTGTCAGGTTGTTGAGACCCAGGATCGGTGTATTGATGGGTATTCTGTGGTAGGTTTTCCGAATTGTCCCAAAGGCTTTTATTTGTCTAAAAGTGGGTGGGAACCCTTCTAAGATATGGAGTCCTGCTTTAGTGTGGTCAGGTTGTTGAGACCCAGTATTGTTGTATGGATAGGTATTATATGGTAGGTTTTTCCTAATTGTCCCAAAGGCCTTCATTTTTGTAAAATTGGATGGCAACCCATCAAAGATATGGAGTCCTGCTGTAGTGTGGTCCGGTTGTTGAGACCCAGAATTGGTGCATTGATGGGTATTCTGTGGTAGGTTTTCTTAATTGTCCCAAAGGCCTTCATTTGTGTAAAAAGTGGGTGGGAACCCTTCTAAAGCCCCATACACACGGTCGGACAATCCGCGGACCAGGTCGGTCGGATCCTGTCCGTCATACTTTGTCTGATGTTGGTTTTGCGTACACACGGTCGGACAAAGTTGTCGGAAAATCCGATCATTCTGAACGTGGTGACGTTTGTTGCCTACGACGGGACTACGTAGAGGCTAGTAGCCAATAGCTTTGGTCTTGTAATGTGATCTGAGCATGCGTAGCACTTTGTCCGGTCGGACAACCGTACACACGATCGGATTTGGTGTGATCGGACCGGGTTGTCGGCAAATCTATCCAGCAGGAGATAAGACTTTGTCCGTCGGACAATCCGACGTACACTGTCCGATGGTGCATACACACGGTCTGATTTTTCAACAACATTGTCCGATCGGACAGAATCCATGAAAAAGTCCGACCGTGTGTATGGGGCTTAAGATATGGCATCCTGCATTGATGTGGTCCGGTTGTTGAGATCCAGGATCGGTGTATGGATAGGTATTCTATGGTAGGTTTTCATAATTGTCCCAAAGGCCTTCATTTTTGTAAAATTGGATGGCAACCCATCAAAGATATGGAGTCCTGCTTTAGTGTGGTCAGGTTGTTGAGACCCAGGATCGGCGCATTGATGGGTATTCTATGAACGGTTTAACTAACTGTCCCAAAGGCCTTCATTTGTGTAAAATGTGGGTGGGAACCCTTCTAAGATATGGCATCCTGCATTGATGTGGTCCGGTTGTTAAGTCCTAGGATCGGTGTATGGATGGGTATTATATGGTAGGTTTTTGTAATTGTCCCAGAGGCAGTGTAGTGCGGCTGGGGACCTAGCAATAGCTGATTTTAGGAGGCAACCACGATGCTCTAGTTGGATGTTTCTTTCTGGTTCCTTCAAGAACCATCAACTCATCTCTCTTGTTTTTTATTGGTCTGGAATTTTTTAATAATGGGTTGCTACAGCCAAAACAATTCTAACTTTATTCCATCTGTTTTTTCAACTGTCATGGCAGCTGGTTTGTGGTGTAAGGGTCTTGAAGGCATTGATTTGTGCAGCGGGTGGGAACCCTTCTAAGATATGGCATCCTGCTTTAGTGGGGTCTGGTTGTTGAGACCCAGGGCTGGTGTATGGATGGGTGGTCTATGGTAGGTTTTTCTCCCAAAAGATGGTGTAGTGTGGCTGGGGACCTACCAATAACAGATTTTGGCAGGCAACAACAATGTTCTAGTGCAGCCTTTTCCACCCTTTTTAGCATGGAGGAACCCTTGAAATAACTTTTTGTCTTCAGGGAACAACCACTAACAATTATTATTTTTACAGCTCACAGTACATTAGTGTGACGGTCAGTGGGAAGAATGCGTCTTACATTTGTGGTCATTGAGAAGATTCTCCCCTTACAGATAGCTAAGAGATCATTGGTGTCCATGGTTCCTCATCTGAGAAGCAGAAATCTCTTGTGTTGCCTAACTTTGTTCTGCCTGAATTCAAGGGGTATGGGTGGATATTGGCCTAGTGGTACTAGGGGCAGGCTCCCTCCTAAATACCTTTGTCATGCGTTTTATAAACATAAAGAATAATGAAATGGTAAAAAAAACTGCAGACGACCAATACAGTTGTGCAGGACCCTTCTCTAAGCAGGGAAAACCATTGTCTCCTTGCTGGTATAAGTGGGAGGAATAGTGCCCCATTTTTGGTGTCAGTGGTAGGAATAGTGCCCCAAAGATTAGATAAAGGCAAGCAAAGGGCCTTTATCTAATCCAGACCTGAGCCATAGTTTGAAGACCACTGCACCAGGAGGTAAGGGAGTGCTACTTATGCATTTTGGGTTCACCTTCCTCCAGGTCACCAGCTCACAAAATGTCCAATCCTACCACATTTCAACCCTAATGAACCATTAAAAGCCACTGGCGTTGATGGTCCCACGCCCCTGAACACATAGTATTTTCTTATTTCTCACTGGCTCAAAAAAATAAAATAAAATAAAAAACAGTCTTGGGATGTCTTTTGTATTTTTATTTGCTAAGTTGAACTTAGCTGGGTATGGGGGAAGCATGGGATACCCCGAAAGAGCTGAATTAACTGAGGATGCTTCTCTTCTTACTATTCTGGCAGAGAGCTTCCACAAAGCTCACTAATTGCTGGGAAATTTGCCCAGGACTGGCCTTTTGTAGAAAAACAGTCTCTAGGGCACAGGATTTAGGTCAGTACTCACAGGACCATCAGTTGTCTTCTTCTGATATCCACTGGGCACCCTTCAGTGAGGGAGACACCAACTCACAATAACACACGACAGCTGGACACCTTTCCCCCAATCTCTACCAGGGATCCCCCAGGAAGCTTCTCCAGACCGTAGGAAAGAAATCCCAGACTTTAGAAAATAGCCACCCCCCCCAAGCTTAGACTATAGCTGGGACCCCAAAGATTTCCAAGTAGCATGTTCAGAAGACTGCCCTAAGGGGCAGAGCTTCTTGGACAGAGGGCTATTTGTGGGCTCTTCAGCCACCTACTGGACACGCTTCCCCAGGGACTGGATGGGTCCCCATAAATATTCAGGCTGTCTTTCTGTTCTTCCTCCCACTGTGATTCTAAAAATTCTTCCCCCCAACCTCCATCAGGGATCATCCAGGGAGCTTCTCCAGACCGTAGGAAAGAAATCCCAGACTTCAGAAAATTGTCCCCCCAGCTTAGGCTATAGCTGGGACCTTTATGACTTCCAAGCAGTGTCTTCAGCAGACAGCCCTAAGGGGCAGAGGCCCTTGGACAGAGGGCTTCTCTGGCAGAGCTGAACCCAAGATCCACACACTCTGCTTCAAGCCTCAGTTTTTTTTGTGGGCTTTAAAGCCACCTACTGGACATACCTCCCCAAGGATTGACTGAGTCTCCATAAATATTCAGGCTGCTTTTCTGTTCTTCCTCCCTCTGTGATTCTACAATTATTTCCCCCAACCTCCATCAGGGATCATCCAGGGAGCTTCTCCAGACCGTAGGAAAGAAATCCCAGACTTCAGAAAATTGGCCCCCCAGCTTAGGCTATGGCTGGGACCTTAAAGTGGTTGTAAACCCTTACAAACCACTTGGACCTACAGGTAAGCCTAGATTAAGGCTTACCTGTAGGTCATAGAAATATCTCCTAAACCTTACACGGTTTAGGAGATATTTGCCAAAGAACAGGCACCGCTGTCTAGGGCGCATGGACAGAGGGCTCCTCTGGCAGAGCTGAACCCAAGATCCACACACTCTGCATCAAGCCACTATTTGTGGGCTTTCCAGCCACCTACTGGACACACCTCCCCAAGGATTGACTGAGTCTCCGTAAATATTCAGGCTTCTTTTCTGTTCTTCCTCCCTCTGTGATTCTAGAATTATTTCCCCCAACCTCCATCAGGGATCATCCAGGGAGCTTCTCCAGACCATAGGAAAGAAATCCAAGACTTCAGAAAATTGGCCCCCCAGCTTAGGCTATGGCTGGGACCTTAAAGTGGTTGTAAACCCTTACAAACCACTTGGACCTACAGGTAAGCCTAGATTAAGGCTTACCTGTAGGTCAAAGAAATATCTCCTAAACCTACACTGTTTAGGAGATATTTGCCAAAGAACAGGCACCGCTGTCTAGGGCGCACGGACAGAGGGCTCCTCTGGCAGAGCTGAACCCAAGATCCACACACTCTGCATCAAGCCACTATTTGTGAGCTTTCCAGCCACCTACTGGACACACCTCCCCAAGGATTGGCTGAGTCTCCATAAATATTCAGGCTGCTTTTCTGTTCTTCCTCCCACTGTGATTCTAGAATTCTTTCCCCCCATAGATCCACACACTCTGCTTCAAGCCTCAGGTTTTTTGTGGGCTTTAAAGCCACCTACTGGACACACTCTAGAATGCAGGAGAAAGCAATCAGGCCAGCAGTCTGTGAAACAAAGAGCAGACTGAAACAATCAACCCCTGCTCAACTGATTACAGAGGAGCTGAACTAAATTTACCTAGCAACCTGCACTATCTGGGGAGGGTGCTACACTTACATGAAGGAATACATATGTGAACCATTTTTTATAAACCTCAAATTCTTTAAATAAGTCAATGGCTCTTAATGCTTATTGCACATCTCGCTCGCAGCTGAAGAGGATTCTTGGTAATGACTTTTTTGCTACGTGGCCTTAACCAACATGAAAGCACCCAAGACTGAGCGATGGCCATTTTGTCAGCTATCAGAGATTTCTCCTTTTCTTCCCGAGCTCTTCCAGGTCCTCTGTGAGTCAGAGGACTTCTGATGAGGCAGATTGCTCTTTAATCTCTGCCATTACGCAGCCAATGAATTGATGTGTATTAAGTGCAGCAGCGAATGCCCCGCAGACACATGTAAATGACGGGGACGGCTGGACTGCGTTATGTCAAGCAGGCATGTTTAATATTTATCAGCCGAGAGCCGTGTTTGCTTTTAATTCACAAAATTCTTATTTCAAATAGCTGCCATTAAAGATTTTACATCTGTCTAATTTCGGCGAATAGAATGGGAGCGCTGGGTCTCCTCGTCGCAGTGACCATTTCATTTATTGTAAGTCATTGTGAATGTCAAAATTAAATCGATTTTTGTATTAACAGCAAAGAGCACCCGTAGTCTTGGGAAAACCATAATGGCCCATTCAGGGCTGCTGTCAGAAATCACAGGGCCCCATACACCCCCCCCCCCCCCCCCCCAGATGAAGAGGTCACAGAGCAGTCCCTTTCTCTACAGCCTCAGATGCACAGATGAATGAACAGGAAGCGTCCTGAGACTTCCTGTTCATTCAGAAACAGTTTACAATGCTTCAGCGATGAACGGACACGGGAGTGATTGGTACCAATCGCTCACTGTGTTCGTCCAGGAAAGGAAGGGGCCAGTAAATGACATATTTACCGGCGCCTTCCCCTGCTATCTATCCTGAAACATGCCCCTGTGCACCTGCAGCAGCTGCAGGTGGGAGAGGATGGAAGTCGACAGCTCTACAAGGAAAAAAGGGCACACAGGGGGCCCCGGACAGCAGATGGAAGGAGAGCATGTGCTACAACCAATCCCCCTGAAGAGGGAGGGAGAGGAGATGAAGTTTGCAGCACTGCAGGGGGGAGGCAGAAGAGAATTGGTGTCTGCAATATGACAGTACAGTCGGCTCTCCTGAGCTCAGCGGGTGCCCGGGCCCCCCCCCCTTTTGAAATGATGGTGCCCGGGCCCAGTACAGGAGGGCTGGCTTTACTGACTTATTAGCGGCCCTGTGCCCACCCACATATTTGCATTGTGGTAACATGTGTTACCACGTTGTGTTGACAGTAATTTTGAATGGCGCCCCACTAAGGTGACGCGACTGCATTGCAACGTTCTGCAACACACATTGCAACGTTCTGCATAACCTCACAATGCATTGACAGCCCATTCATTTCAATGGGTTGCTTTAATACAACACATGTTAACACAGGGGGTCCCCTTATTATAAAGGCCAGGCCAATCAAGTTCCTCCACCCCAAACTCGCTCATCCATGTCTTTATGGACCTTGCTTTGTGCACCGGAGTGCAATTATGTTGGAACAGGAAGGGGCCATCCCCAAACTGTTCCCACAAAGTTGGGACCATGAAATTGTCCATAATGTCTTGGTATGCTGAGGCCTTAAGAGTTCCCTTCACTGGAACTAAAGGGCCTAGGCCCAACCCCTGAAAAACAACCCCCCCACACCATAATCCCCCCTCCTCCAAATGATTTGGACCCGTGTACAAAGCAAAGTCCATTAAAACATAGATGAGCGAGTTTGGGGTGGAGGAACTTGACTGGTCTGCACAGAGTCCTGACCTCAACCCAATAGAACACCTTTGGGATGAATTAGAGTGGAGACTGGGAGCCAGGCCTTCTTATCCAACATCAGTGCCTGACCTCACAAATGCGTTTCTGGAAGAATGGTCAAACATTCCCATAGACACACTCCTAAACCTTGTGGACGGCCTTCCCAGAAGAGTTGAAGCTGTTTATAGCTGCAAAGGGCGGAGCCAACTCAATATTGAACCCTACGGACTAAGACTGGGATGTCATTAAAGTTTATGTGTGTGTAGAGGCCGGTGTCCCAATACTTTTGTTAATATAGTATATATGTGTACAGCTGGTGGGAAGAGGTTGAAATCATGGCCGTATATTCTCATCAAAACATTCAACCCATCACAATCTTCACATTGAACTGTTGAATATGGAAGTTTGCACTTGTCAGCTCCTCCAACACAGCAGTTATTTATTGAACAAAAAGAAAGAAGACGCGGCATGAAGCTTGAGGAAGATCGATTGTCTTTAACATTTTTTTAGAAACATTTTTGCCCAACTTGGCGATGAACCTGAAAAGCATTAAAAATTTCTTTTCAGCGATACAAACTGACATGGAAAAATAAAATGCTTGTCGTTGTACTGATCATCCCTTGTACTGATCATCCCTTGTACTGTTCATCCCTTGTACTGATCATCCCTTGTACTGTTCATCACTTGTACTGTTCATCCCTTGTACTGATCATAGTACTGATCATCCCTTGTACTGATCATCCCTTGTACTGATCATAGTACTGATCATCCCTTGTACTGATCATCCCTTGTACTGATCATAGTACTGATCATCTCTTGTAATGATCATCCCTTGTACTGATCATCTCTTGTACTGATCATCCCTTGTACCCATCATCCCTTGTACTGATCATCCCTTGTACTGATCGTAGTACTGATCATCCCTTGTACTGATCGTAGTACTGATCATCCCTTGTACTGATCGTAGTACTGATCATCCCTTGTTCTGCTCATCCCTTGTACTG
>CM053033.1:228855855-228898355 GCA_028564925.1 Lithobates sylvaticus
TATATCATAGAGTTCCGGGGTCAGGAGTGTGTATATCACAGAGTGCAGGGGCCAGGGGACTGTATATCACAGAGTGCAGGGGTCAGAAGTGTGTATATCATAGAGTTCCGGGGTCAGGAGTGTGTATATCATAGAGTTCCGGGGTCAGGAGTGTGTATATCATAGAGTTCCAGGGTCAGGAGTGTGTATATCATAGAGTTCCGGGGTCAGGAGTGTGTATATCATAGAGTTCCGGGGTCAGGAGTGTGTATATCACAGAGTTCCGGGGTCAGGGGAGTGTATATCACAGAGTGCAGGGGTCAGGGGTGTATATATCACAGAGTGCAGGGGTCAGGGGAGTGTATATCACAGAGTGCAGGGGTCAGGGGAGTGTATATCACAGAGTGCAGGGGTCAGGGGAGTGTATATCACAGAGTGCAGGGGCCAGGGGAGTGTATATCACAGAGTGCAGGGGTCAGAAGTGTGTATATCATAGAGTTCCGGGGTCAGGAGTGTGTATATCATAGAGTTCCGGGGTCAGGAGTGTGTATATCACAGAGTGCAGGGGCCAGGGGAGTGTATATCACAGAGTGCAGGGGTCAGAAGTGTGTATATCATAGAGTTCCGGGGTCAGGAGTGTGTATATCACAGAGTTCCGGGGTCAGGGGAGTGTATATCATAGAGTTCCGGGGTCAGGAGTGTGTATATCACAGAGTTCCGGGGTCAGGGGAGTGTATATCACAGAGTGCAGGGGTCAGGGGTGTATATATCACAGAGTGCAGGGGTCAGGGGAGTGTATATCACAGAGTGCAGGGGTCAGGGGAGTGTAAAATCCCCCCCAATAAAGCAATACTTTCTCCTCTCAGTAAATATTTCCCTCTCCAAAAATCCTTCTCTCTCCTTTGTTCTATATTCTTTGTTTCTTGTTTTCTCTTTTTATTCCCTTTTTTTTATGTCTCCAGCTTTCATGTCCCCCTCTTGTTTTGCTGACTTTGCCTTGCATAAACATGGTTTGACCTTCTGAAGTCATATCCAGAGAGCACTTGGCGTTTTATGGTGCCCCCACAATGTCTTGTACAGGTTGCCGGTCCTGCGGGGGAAGAGCGCGTTTCTGTCTGTAGTGAAGCAGAGCCTCGGCTTTCGCTTTGTGTATCTCCCAAATAAAAAATTTCCACGTCTTCTCTCCCTCCAAAAACAGACGCACATAAAAACCGACTATAAAGTAAGATATACTTATGCCATAAAAACATATTACAGCTTCTGTATCATGATCACAGGGACCGCCGGCCACCGGACAGAGACGAGATTTTGTGTTTTCCTTTTTTTTCCTTTTTTTTTTTTTTTGTCTTTTTTTCTTTTTTTTTATGGAAGCACCAGCCAAGCATCCTAAAATAGATATAAGCTTGAACATCTGAATGCCATTTCAAGGCATGACTTTTAAATCTGCAGCTTTCATTGTAACAATACCAGGTGATCCCGCCACTGGGGCCTTGTTCAGGCACTTCCTGACCAACTCGCCCCAATTTTCTGGGACAGTCCTGCCTCTTGGACCTTTGTCCCAATGTTGATGTGTCCAGGGATTCCACTGTCAATGTTATTGGAGTGACTGAGCATGCCCGGTAACTCATAAATGGTATTAACTCAAGGAATGCAAGTTGACGGGTCCCACATAGTTATGGGTGGAACATGGCAGAAAGTGGGCATGTCCTTCTAGAAAGTGGGTATATCATGCGTGGGCCATGGGTTGACAGTGTCTCTGGGATTTTTATTTACACTTTTTTCCTTAGGTGAATGGGTAGGGGTAGGGGTACATCGTACCCCATACTCATTCACATAGGGTGGGGGGCAGGGATCTGGGGGCCCCCTGTTAAAGGGGGCCCCCGGATTCCGATAAGCCCCCCGCAGACCCCGACTACCCTGGTCCTTGTCATCACCAACATGGGAACATGTGGACAAGGTGCTTTGGGGTGGGGGGGCCACAGGGCCCTCCTTTCACCAGGGCACCCCCCATGTTGAGGGCACGCGGCCTGGTACGGCTCAGGAGGGGGGGGGGCGCTCGCTCGTCTGACCGGCCGGGCTGCGTTCTCGGATAAGGGTCTGATATGGATTCGGGGGGGACCCCCACGCTGTTTTTTTGGCGTAGGGATTCCCCTTTAAATCCAAACCAGGTGACGGGGCTAGCGAGGTGTCAATTTCGACGATCGAGGCGGCGACATTCACCTCCTTCGCTAGTCCTGTCTACCTGGAGTCACGTTCTAAATGAACGGACTTTCCTCCGCGTGTGGGCAAGTCCGTTCATTTCAAAAGTCCTGCGGACTTTGTCCAAAACTCCGGCGGACAGTTCGCCAGAAAGTTCGCCGGAAAAGTCCCGGCGTGTGTGGGTAAGTTCACACGTTCGGAAAGTCTGGCGGACCTCCGCTGAAAAGTCTGGTCGGGTTGTCTGCTGGACTAGGTCCGGCGGACAATCCCGCCGGAAAGTCCGATTGTGTGTACGCCGCATAACTGATACTAGTTTAAAATTTTTTGAGAAAAATAAAAAACCTGTCCAAAATATACTGACCATGACCTTAGTCCCTGACCTTTGACCCTGACCTACACACTAACCCTGGCACTAACCTAGATTAAACCTTGATCTAGGTATTTTATTTTTTATTAATATTATTATTATTATTATTATTGCTTAACATACAGCTGTTTGTTTTTCTCTCTCTGCAAGGAGATAGAGAGAGATACAATGTATCTTTTCTCTCCATTCACAGAGAGAGAGAAACACAGGGGTGGGCTTCACAGTAACTGATCACTGTGGTAGCCAATCAGAGGCTACCACAGTGATCAAGTGACCTGGAACCAGCTCTCGGTAAGACCCCAGTCTCGGCGCTGGGAGCGCACTGTGCGGCGCGCTCCCAGCACAAAGACAGATACACACATATCTGCATACTGTCGGCACCAAGGGGTTAAGGGTTCATTTACACCGATTGCAGTCTGGAAACACGTGCCGAGGTGCGTCTTCATCACAGAAATGCGCCACCGTTGGCAGATGTGTGCTGGTGCCATGAACTCCTAATGGCACCCCCCCTCCCCCCCCCCACGCATCTGGCAAATGCTGGTGCATACGTGGCCACCACCAAAACGCATTGCACCATGTGGTATGATGCAAAGCGATTTTTATAAATATCGATAGCCGCATTTTTTCTTTGAAATGGATCAGCTGCAGAAAATGCGCCGCATGGGAACGCCCAAAAAAATGCGCACGCTCGGAACGCACCAATACGGTGTGAGTGAGTCCTGATACGGCAAACGGTTTCCCCCTAATTCCGGACTCATTATAATCCGCGGTCTCCTTCGATGGAAGCCGCAGTCGCCTGTAATCTTTACACTCTACACGTTAAAGATGTTCTCCGGCGTCTCCCCACTCGCCATTTTGCCCCCCCCCCCCCCACATCGCCGAGATTTTATTCCGATGCGGCGGAGATAACCCGGCTTTCGCGATGGCTTCCCGCAGGATCGTTTTGCCATTTTTACAATGCAATTTCCTCTCGGTTGGGCCTCGCGGAGGGGAGGAGGCTAATTACAGCGTTTTCTTATTTCTGGCAGAAAAAAAATAAAAATTTTCCTGTCGGTTATCATCCAGAAATCACGTCTCCCCGGAACACTCAGCGATGGAGGGGAGAGAGCGCAGGCCGCTTTAAATTACAGCGTGACATTTTCTGAGCTGTGGGCTGATGTTCAATGTGTAATTGTATCCGGAATGTTTGCTTACAATTAAGACCTGCCAGATGCAAGAAAAAGAGAGGATTTGCTTTTTTAACCGTTTATTCGTTCTGCAATAAATGTAGAGGATATAAATCCCCTTTGTGTGCACCGATTGTCTGGGAAAATCCAGATATTACCTTGTAAAAGTAGCAGTGACATCATCATTGTGCTGTACATAGCCTGTGCAGAGAGCAGAGCTGTGGGAGGGGCCCAGCAGGCTCAACCCACTACATGAAACTACAGAAGGGGGTGGAGACAAGACCAGTCACGCTGCACAAGGAGAGTGAGAAGAGCTGTGGGAGGGGCCCAGCAGGCTCAACCCACTACATGAAACTACAGAAGGGGGTGGAGACAAGACCAGTCACGCTGCACAAGGAGAGTGAGCAGAGCTGTGGGAGGGGCCCATCAGGCTCCACCCACTACATGAAACTACAGAAGGGGGTGGAGACAAGACCAGTCACCCTGCACAAGGAGAGAGAGCAGAGCTGTGGGAGGGGCCCAGCAGGCTCCATCCACTACATGAAACTACAGAAAGGGGGTGGAGACAAGACCAGTCACGCTGCACAAGGAGAGTGAGCAGAGCTGTGGGAGGGGCCCAGCAGGCAGGCTCCACCCACTACATGAAACTACAGAAAGGGGGTGGAGACAAGACCAGTCACGCTGCACAAGGAGAGAGAGCAGAACTGTGGGAGGGGTCCAGCAGGCTCCACCCACTACAGAAAACTACAGTAGGAGGGCGGAGACAAAATCAGTCACACTGCACAAGGAGAGAGAGCAGAGCTGTGGGAGGGACCTAGCAGACTCCACCCACTACAGGCTGCCAGCAGAAAATGACAGGAGGGGGTGGAGACAAGACCAGTCACCCTGCACAAGAAGAGAAAGCAGAGCTTTGAGAGGGGCCCAGCAGGCTCCACCCACTACAGGCTGCCAGCAGAAAATGACAGGAGGGGGTGGAGACAAGACCAGTCACCCTGCACAAGAAGAGAAAGCAGAGCTTTGGGAGGGGCCCAGCAGGCTCCACCCACTACTGAAAACTACAGGAGGGGCGGAGACACGACCAGTTTCCCTGCACAAGGAGACAGAACAGAGCTGTGGGCGGGGCCCAGCAGGCTCCACCCACTACATGAAACTACAGTAGGAGGGCGGAGACAAAATCAGTCACCCTGCACAAGGAGAGAGAGCTGAGCTGTGGGAGGAACCCAACAGGCTCCACCCACTACAGAAAACTACAGAAGGGGGGTGGAGACAAGACCAGTCACCCTGCACAAGGAGAGAGAGCAGAGGTGTGGGAGGGGCCCAGCAGGCTCCACCCACTACATGAAACTACAGAAGGGGGCGGAGACAAGACCAGTCACCCTGCACAAGGAGAAAGAGTAGAGTTGTAGGAGGGGCCCAGCAGGCTCCACCCTTCACAGGTTGCCTGCATAAAAACTTCAGGAGGGGGCAGATACAAGACCAGTCACCCTGCAGAGAGAGAGAGAGCAGCAGTGATCGGTCTTTATCACAGAAAGGAAAAAGTCTCACACTGGATTACTGCACAGATCTGGAAGAAATACACAAAGCTCACCGAGATACAAGAAGAATACACATGACCAATGGATTTAGATATTTGTTTAACCTGGCATTCAGTGTTGCCTATCAGTGCCCATCAGTGCCACCTATCAGTGCCGCCCACTGATAGGTGGCACTGATGGGCACTGATAGGCGAACTGGTGGGCAATGATAGGTGACACAGATAGGCGGCACTGATGGGCAGCAATGATGGTGCTACCTATCAGTGCTGCCTATCAGTGCCGCCTATCAGTGCTCATCAGTGCAGAATATTAGTGCCTCCTCATCAGTGCCCTTCAGTGCCACCTCATCAGTTCCCATCAGTGCAGCCTATCAGTGCCCATCAGTAGAAAATTGTGGGTAGCCTCTACAAACAATATTAATAGATGAGAATAATCAAACAAGGGTTGTACCATCATCCAAGAGATTTGTGAAATAAAGGGGTTGGGAGCCTGGTCCTCAACCAGGTCTCACCAAAAGGAGAGAATAGGGGGCAAATGGACTATCTCGGTACAATGCAAAAGGGGATACAATCAAGTATATAAACAATCCTATAAAAAGTAGAAAAGTTTATGGATACATAGTACATGACAAAATATGTTGAACGTAAAGTAAAAACATAGGTGACTTGGTCATGGACAGCATTTCAACTAGTTTCGTGAACTGGGCTGCTTCATCAGGAAACATCTGAGATAGTCCACTTGCCCCCTATTCTCTCCTTTTTGTGAGACCTGGTTGGGGACCAGGCTCCCAACTCCTTTATTTCATAGTGCCCATCAGTGCCGCCTCATCAGCGCACATCAATGAGGGAGAAACATTACTAACAGAAACAAAGAAAATCTTTTATTTTTTTTAAATTTTCGGTCTTTTTGCGTTTTTTAGCAACAAATAAAAAACCCAGCAGTGAGTAAATACCACCCAAAAAAAGCTCTATTTGTGTGAAAGAAATGATAAAAAATGAATTTGGGTACAGTGTAGCATGACCGCACAATTGTCATTCAAAGTGCGAAAGCACTGAAAGCTGAAAATTGGCCTGGGCAGGAAGGGGGTAAAAGTGACCAGAGGGCAAGTGGTTAATCTGCAAAAAAAAATCACAGACCTACTGTATGTATCCAACCAAATGGTTCCCCCAGAGCTGACCCATCACATATAGACACACTCTGTTTTGTGCTCAATGACAAGTCCTTATACAGGGCAATCCAACACGTTTTAAATGTTGTTTTCCTCTATAACAGGGCAACCCTACATGTTTCAAACTTTGTTCCTCTCTTTTACAAAGCAAACCTTGGCGTTTCCAATTCAGTTCCTCTCTTTTACCAGGTATCCCTATGTGTTTTGAATTTAGCTCCTCTCTTTTACAGGGTAACCCAACGCATTTCAAACTTTGTTCCTCTCTTTTACAGGGTAACCCAACGCATTTCAAACTTTGTTCCTCTCTTTTACAGGGTAACCCAAAGCATTTTGAATTTTATAGGGTAACCCAATGCATTTCAAACTTTGTTCCTCTTTTTTATAGGTTAACCCAATGTGTTAGGAACTTGGTTCCCCTCTTCTACAAGGTAACCCAATGCATTTTGAATTTAGTTCCTTTCTTTTACAGGATAACCTATAGTGTTAGGGAACTTGGCTCCCCTCTTTTACAGGGTAACCCCACATGTTTTGAACTTTGTTACTCTCTTTCTTCCTCAGGGGTAAAAAATGTACCATTAAAGGGGAGTTCCAGTCTGTAAACATTTTTTCAAATACTGTAGCTGCTGACTTTCAATACAAGGACACTTACCTGACCAGGGATCCAGCGATGTCGGCACCCCAAACCCATTTCATCATTCGGCTTCGGGTGTAGGCCCCGGCATCTGTAGTAAGGGAAACAGGAAATGAAGCCTTGTGGCTTCACAGCCTGTTTCCTACTGCACATGCACTTTCTGAATGGTCCGGTCGTCTTCTGGGACCTCTGTGTGTCCCAGAAGGCAGCGAGGGGAAGGAGGAGGGGGCGGTAATGTCATAGATCACCGATCAGTGATCTTATCCAGAAGTGGGAGCGGGTACCTGTCAAAACCAGTTACCTGCTCCCCCCCCCAAAAAGTGACAAATATGGTAGTGTAGGTGGGGAGGGTGCGAACAAGAGGAGCTCCTCCATAGGACACAAAAGAGAATATAAGGGTAGTAGTCACTCTCTTTCAAAATAATAATTCCATGAATTGTAATGTCATGTACTCGGCCAGAGCAAACTTTACATGTCTCTCCTCTTCTGTGTGTCCAGAAAGTGGGGAGGGGAAAGAATTCTACTTGGGGACAGACTGACCTGGGGGAAGCATTGTATTGGGGGACAGATTGACCTGTGGGTATTATACTTGGGGACGGATTGACCTGGGGGGGACTATACTGGGAAACAGATTGATCTGGGAGGTGCCGGTGGAATATACTGGCAGATAGACTGACCTGGGGGAGGATTACATTGGGGTGCAAAGTGACCTTGGAGTATTATACAGGGGGGACAGATTGACCTGGGGGGGAGGAGTGTACTGGGGGACAGACTGACCTGGGAGGATTGTACTGGGGAGAAACTGACCCGGGGGAATTATACTGGGGGACAGACTGACCTGAGGTGGATTGTACTGGGGGACAGACTGACCTGGAGGATTATACTGGATTTGGGTTGGACTATACTGGGAAAAAAATTGACCTATGTGAAAATGGAATGATTCTACTTTGGGGCAGACTGACCTGGGGGGAGCATTGTACTGGGGGACAAACTGACCTGGGAGGATTGTACTGGGGAGAAACTGACCTTGGGGAATTATACTAGGGGACAGACTGACCTGGGGGTAAGATTATAGTGGGGTTGTCAGTACTGGGGGTAACATACATATGTCTATGATTATATTTGGGAGGTCAATGATGGTGTACACATCATCTTTATAATACCTGGTGGGGGGGGGGGTATTCTGGGGGACAGACTGACCTGGGGGAAGGATTGTACTAGGGAACAGTGTGACCTGGGGGGTTATAATGGGGTAGAGACTGACCTGGGGGAGGATTATACTGGGATATAGATTGACCTTGGGGGGAGGGTTGATCTTGGGGAAAGACTGACCTGGGGGGAGCTACTGGGGGACAGACTGAACTGGGGGGAATTATACTGGGGGACATATTGACCTGGGGGTTATACTGGGGGGACAGACTGACCTAGAGGCATTATACTTGGAGACAGACTGACCTGCGATGGATTGTACTGGGAGACAGACTGACCTGTGGGATTATACTGGGGGACAGACTGACCTGGGTGGATTGTACTGGGGGACAGACCGACCTGGGAGATTATACTGGGGACAGACTGACCTGGGGTGGATTGTACTGAGGGACAGATTGACCTGGGGGATTATACTGGGGACAGACTGACCTGGGGTGGATTGTACTGGGGACAGACTGACCTGGGGGATTATACTGGGGGACAGACTGACCTGGGTGGATTGTACTGGGGGACAGACCGACCTGGGAGATTATACTGGGGACAGACTGACCTGGGGTGGATTGTACTGAGGGACAGATTGACCTGGGGGATTATACTGGGGACAGACTGACCTGGGGTGGATTGTACTGGGGGACAGACTGACCTGGGGAATTATACTGGGGGACAGACTGACCTGGAATGGATTGTACTGGGGGACAGACTGACCTGGGAGATTATACTGGGGGACAGACTGACCTGGGGTGGATCATACTAGGGGGACAAATTGACCTGGGGAGGGGGAATGATTATACAGGGTGTGACGATCCGGGGTGATTAGGTACAAGTGGTGCATGCGATTTTCCAGAAACGTGCCACTCCAGACTGTGTTTTTAGGGCATGGCAGCCCACTTTTATTTAAAGGAAACGAAAAAGTTCAAACAAACAAATCTTCCCTCGCAGGGGGTTCCACCATCACTGTATTCGAAAACAATAGCCTCCTGGCTTACTCACTGCTAGGGATGAGCCGAACACACCCCGGGTTCGGTTCGCACCAGAACCTTCGAACCGACCGAAAGTTCGCGCGAATTTTCGAACCCTATACGTTATAATGGACGCGAACGTTCGAAATCAAAAGTGCTAATTACAACGGCCAATATGCATGTTAATGTCATAAAACAGGTTTGGGGACCCGGGTCCTGCCCCAGGGGACATATATCAATGCAAAAAGAACTTTTAAAAACTAACGTTTTTTCGGGAGCAGTCATTTTAATGATGCATAAAGTGAAAAAAAAAAGTGAAATTTTCCTTTAAATATGGTACCTGGGGGGTGTCTAAAGTATGCCTGTGAAGTGGCATGTGTTTCCCGTGTTTAGAACTGTCCTTGCACAAAATGACATTTGTAAAGGAAAAAAAGAAGCCATTTAAAACCACTTGCGGCTTTAGGTTTGTTCTTAAGTAGAATCTGAACAGGTACATTATGAAGTGTAGCTCCATCCCAAAAAAATCTATTTTTAAGCTTTTTGGAGAACATAGGGAGGGGTTATCACCCCTGTAACATTTGCTGTCTTTGCACATCTGTTCAGAACATGTCACCTAACTTTCCGTCCCAATGACAAATGTTTTTGGAAAAAGTGGGGTTTTAATTGAAACAAGGATTGGTGATAAAGTATCAGTAGAGAGGAGATACCTTTTTCCCAAATTAAATCTAACAGGATAGAATTTCCCTTCCTAGGGGTAGATTTCCTCTCACTTCCTGTTTTCTCTTTCCATTTGCAAGTAGGAGTCGTTTGTAAGTTGGATGTTTGAAAGTAGGGGCCTGGCGTATATACTCTGCAGAAATTTGCCCTATTAGATGTTGGTGTAGCCACAAGACTGGTGGGCACAGGAATGGGCCCTGCTGTGAGTTAATAGATCAAGATTTGTAATTGCATGCACCTGTTGAACAGGGCAGAAAAATTGGGGGTGGTGGTGGTGGTGGTGGACGGTTTTGCCACAAGACTGTAAGCTCTCACAGTTACTCTTGGTGGGCGCAGGAATGGGCCCTGCTGTGAGTTATTAGATCAAGATTTGTAATTGCAAGCACCTGATGAACAGGGCAGAAAAATTGGGCCTTTGGCGGTGGTGGTGGACGGTGTTGCCACAAGACTGTAGGCCCTCATAGTTACTCTTGGTGGGCGCAGGAATGGGCCCTGCTGTGAGTTATTAGATCAAGATTTGTAATTGCAAGCACCTGATGAACAGGGCAGAAAAATTGGGCCTTTGGCGGTGGTGGTGGACGGTGTTGCCACAAGACTGCAGGCCCTCATAGTTACTCTTGGTGGGCGCAGGAATGGGCCCTGCTGTGAACTATTAGATCAAGATTTGTAATTACCCGCCCCTGTTAAACAGGGGCTGAAAAATTGTGCCTTAGGCACTGGTGCTGGTGCCACAACACTGCAACCCCTCACAGAGACTGTACTTGGAGCACAGCAGTCACACGTGTTGCGAAGCATTTTTTTAAAAAATTGTAAGTACCCGCCCCTGTTAAACAGGGGCTGAAATATTGTGCCTTAGGCACTGGTGCCACAACACTGCAACACGGCCCTCACAGAGACTGTACTTGGAGCACAGCAGTCACACGTGTTGCGAAGCATTTTTTTAAAAAATTGTAAGTACACGCCCCTGTTAAACAGGGGCTGAAAAATTGTGCCTTAGGCACTGGTGCTGGTGCCACAACACTGCAACCCGGCCCTCACAGATACTGTACTTGGAGCACAGCAGTCACACGTGTTGCGAAGCATTTTTTTAAAAAATTGTAAGTACCCGCCCCTGTTAAACAGGGGCTGAAAAATTGTGCCTTAGGCACTGGTGCTGGTGCCACAACACTGCAAAACGGCCCTCACAGAGACTGTACTTGGAGCACAGCAGTCACACGTGTTGCGAAGCATTTTTTTTAAAAAATTGTAAGTACCCGCCCCTGTTAAACAGGGGCTGAAAAATTGTGCCTTAGGCACTGGTGCTGGTGCCACAACACTGCAACACGGCCCTCACAGAGACTGTACTTGGAGCACAGCAGTCACACGTGTTGCGAAGCATTTTTTTAAAAAATTGTAAGTACACGCCCCTGTTAAACAGGGGCTGAAAAATTGTGCCTTAGGCACTGGTGTGGTGGCATGGATCATTGAGGAGGAGGAAGAGGATAGTCAGTGAACATAAGAGGACAGTCACTCAGCATCAGCATAGGCAGTCTTGAAGGGATGTGACATTAAAAATTATTCGGTTATATCCGCCTCAGGTGCCTGGTAGCTGGTGGTGATCCAAGACTGATTCATTTTGATGAATGTCAGTCGATCAACCGAGGCGGTGGACAGGCGCACCCTATGATCAGTCACAAATCCTCCAGCAGCACTGAATGTGCGTTCGGAAAGAACGCTGGAGGCAGGACAGGCCAGTAGCTCAATTGCATGCTGTGCAAGCTCTGGCCAGTGATCCATCCTCAGGACCCAGTAAGCCAGAGGATTTTCGGTGGGAAAGGTGTCCAAGTCTGACCTTGCCCCAAGGTATTCCTGCACCATGTATATCAGACGCTGGCGATGGTTGCTGGAACCGATCATACCTTGGGGCTGCGGACTAAAAAATTGTCTGAACGCATCGGTCAGACGTCCACCTTCCCCACCGCTCCTTCTGCCACTGACCGAAGCCTCAGCAACTCGTCGCCCAGGACCAGGAGTTTGTAGCCTCCCAGTTTCTGGGAACGCGTTGCACAGACCTTTCTGCAAGGCCTCCCTGAGACGTCTCATCCTCTGCTCCCTCTGCGACGGCAAGATAAGGTCCGCAACCTTACCCTTGTACCGCGGATCAAGGAGAGTGGCCAGCCAGTAATGGTCCCTCTCCTTGATCCGAAGAACACGAGGATCCTTCCGCAGGCTTTGCAGGATCAGGGAGGCCATGCAGCGTAGGTTAGCTGAGGCATTCGGTCCGGAGTCTTCTGGGTCACTGAGGATGACATGATCGCCAGCCACCTCCTCCCAGCCACGTACAAGTCCACTGGTTTGTTGGGACTGTACATCATCCCTAAAAGACTGCTGCTGCTGATGCTGAGTGCCAGGCTCCACCTCCATGCTCACACATCCTCCTCCTCCTCCTCCTCCTCCTCCTCCTCATCCTCTTCCTGTGTGATGGGTGGGACAGAAGGAACACTGTCCGGATAAAGGGGGCCTTGAGAGGCAAGGAAGTCCTCCTCTTCCTGCCTCTGTTCTGCCTCAAGTGCCCTGTCCATTATCCCACGCAGCGTATGCTCCAACAGGTGGACAAGAGGGACAGTGTCACTGATGCATGCACTGTCACTGCTCACCATCCTCGTGGCCTCCTCAAATGGTGAGAGGACAGTGCATGCATCCCTGATCATGCTCCACTGACGTGGGGAAAAAAAAACCAAGCTCCCCTGACCCTGTCCTGGTGCCGTAGTCGCAAAGGTACTCATTGATGGCCCTCTGCTGCGTGTGCAGTCGCTGCAGCATGGCCAACGTTGAGTTCCACCTGGTGGGCATGTCACATATTAGGCGGTTCTTGGGCAGGTTCAGCTCCTTTTGCAGCTCAGTCAGCCGAGCACTGGCATTATAAGATCGGCGGAAATGCACACAGACTTTCCTGGCCTGCCTCAGGACATCCTGTAAGCCTGGGAACCTGCCCAAGAACCGCTGCACCACCAGGTTGAGGACGTGAGCCATGCAGGGCACATGGGTGAGCTGCCCCTGTCGCAGGGCGGAGAGGAGGTTGGTGCCATTGTCAGAAGCGACCATTCCTGGCTTAAGCTGACGTGGCGTCAACCACCTCTCGGCCTGCCCCTGCAGAGCTGCCAGAACCTCTGGCCCAGTGTGGCTCCTGTCCCCCAAACACACCAGCGCAAGCACGGCATGGCATCTTTTTGCCTGCGTACTTGCGTAGCCCCTTGTACGCCTACGGAGCACCGCTGGTTCCAAGGACAGAGCACTGGAGGAAGAAGAAGAGGAGGGGGTGGAGGAGAGAGGTGTGTCACAACCAGTAGCAGTAGTCGCGTTTTGGAGGCGTGGTGGCGGAACAACCTCCAACACTACTGCACCTTGTCCTGCATCCCTCCCAGCTGCCAATAGAGTGACCCAATGGGCCGTGAAAGAAAGGTACCGTCCCTGTCCATGCCTGCTGGACCATGAGTCAGCGGTAATATGCACCTTACCGCTGACCGCCCTGTCCAGCGAGGCATGGACATTGCCCTCCACATGCCGGTAGAGAGACGGAATCGCCTTCCGCGAGAAAAAGTGGCGTTTGGGAACCTGCCATTGAGGAACCGCACATTGAACAAACTCACGGAAGGGGGCCGAGTCTACCAACTGAAAAGGCAGCAGTTGAAGTGCTAGCAATTTAGCCAGGCTAGCATTCAACCGCTGGGCATGTGGATGGCTGGGAGTGTACTTCTTTCTACGGTCCAGCAGCTGGGGCAGGGAAATTTGCCTGCTGCAATCGGACGTCGGTGTACTGCAAGTACTTGGTTGTGACACACCTAATTCTACACCTTCAGTCCTCTCAGAGCAGCTTTCAGAGAGGACTGAAGGTGTAGTGGGGATGGAGATCCCAGCTGAGGAGGAGCAAGGAGAGGTCCGCTTAGTTCTTTGGTGTGGGTCTTTTATGTGTGCCTGCCAACGAGCTGCATGGCAGGTCGCCATATGTCTGGTCATGCTTGTGGTGCCCAAGCGGCTGATGTTTTGGCCACGCGAGATACGCTTGAGACAAATATTGCAAATAGCAGTGGTGCGATCTGCTGCACTCGTCTCAAAAAAGGCCCACACCAAAGAACTTTTCTGATAACGTGCAGAGGCAGCGCCCTGCACAGGCGGAGCTCTGCGGTGTTGTACAGTTGCTGTGCTGGCCTCTACCTGGCCTCCAGGGGGCATCCTGCCTCGTTGGACATGTGACGCCGCATCCTCCTCCTCCTCGTCCTCCTCCTCATCCTCTCTCCCTTCAGGCACCCACGTGGAGTCAGTGACCTCATCATCCCCTCCCTCTTCACCACTAGAGCAAACCTGGCAGTAAGCTGCAGCTGGTGGAACAGTACTGCCAGATTCCTCAAGCTGGGTATCATCATCCGAGCCTTCGAATCGTTGGGCATCCTCCTGGAGCATGTACCCAACACTGTGCTCAAAGAGTTCGGGGGACTCCTCAGGAGGACATGGTGGGTCTAGGGAAGGGGTGGCTGATGATGCTCTGTCAGTACCCTGAGCCTGGGTGAGAGAGGATGAGGAGGATGAGGAGGGCTTGGTCATCCATTCTACCAAGCCTTCAGCATGATGCGGCTCCACATGTCCAGCTGCCGAAAACAAAGACGCGCGTGTCCCATGGCCACGTGCTGATGACGATGCACGACCACGTCCACGTCCATGGCCACGTCCACTAGAAACAGAGCCTGCCTGCCCTGTGTTCTTGGCTCTGCACGCTCTGCCTCCCCTTGGTGGTCTTCCAGCCATTGTAGTCGGTAGTCCTGTGGGTGCTGCTGAGAAGAATATATAGGAGCTCTGTGTGATGCCACTAACACACTAGAAGTCCTGTGGGTGCTGCTGAGAAGAAAATATAGGAGCTCTGTGTGATGCCACTAACACACTAGAAGTCCTATGGGTGCTTCTGCAAAGAAAATAGAGGAGCTCTGTGTGATGCCACTAACACACTAGAAGTCCTGTGGGTGGTGCTTATGCAAAGAAAATAGAGGAGCTCTGTGTGATGCCACTAACACACTAGAAGTCCTGTGGGTGCTTCTGCAAAGAAAATAGAGGAGCTCTGTGTGATGCCACTAACACACTAGAAGTCCTGTGGGTGCTTATGCAAAGAAAATAGAGGAGCTCTGTGTGATGCCACTAACACACTAGAAGTCCTGTGGGTGCTTCTGCAAAGAAAATAGAGGAGCTCTGTGTGATGCCACTAACACACTAGAAGTCCTGTGGGTGCTGCTGAGAAGAAAATATAGGAGCTCTGTGTGATGCCACTAACACACTAGAAGTCCTATGGGTGCTTCTGCAAAGAAAATAGAGGAGCTCTGTGTGATGCCACTAACACACTAGAAGTCCTGTGGGTGCTTCTGCAAAGAAAATAGAGGAGCTCTGTGTGATGCCACTAACACACTAGAAGTCCTGTGGGTGCTTCTGCAAAGAAAATAGAGGAGCTCTGTGTGATGCCACTAACACACTAGAAGTCCTGTGGGTGCTGCTGAGAAGAAAATATAGGAGCCCTGTGTGATGCCACTAACACACTAGAAGTCCTATGGGTGCTTCTGCAAAGAAAATAGAGGAGCTCTGTGTGATGCCACTAACACACTAGAAGTCCTGTGGGTGCTTATGCAAAGAAAATAGAGGAGCTCTGTGTGATGCCACTAACACACTAGAAGTCCTGTGGGTGCTTCTGCAAAGAAAATAGAGGAGCTCTGTGTGATGCCACTAACACACTAGAAGTCCTGTGGGTGCTTATGCAAAGAAAATAGAGGAGCTCTGTGTGATGCCACTAACACACTAGAAGTCCTGTGGGTGCTTCTGCAAAGAAAATAGAGGAGCTCTGTGTGATGCCACTAACACACTAGAAGTCCTGTGGGTGCTTATGCAAAGAAAATAGAGGAGCTCTGTGTGATGCCACTAACACACTAGAAGTCCTGTGGGTGCTTCTGAAAAGAAAATAGAGGAGCTCTGTGTGATGCCACTAACACACTAGAAGTCCTGTGGGTGCTTATGCAAAGAAAATAGAGGAGCTCTGTGTGATGCCACTAACACACTAGAAGTCCTGTGGGTGCTTCTGCAAAGAAAATAGAGGAGCTCTGTGTGATGCCACTAACACACTAGAAGTCCTGTGGGTGCTTATGCAAAGAAAATAGAGGAGCTCTGTGTGATGCCACTAACACACTAGAAGTCCTGTGGGTGCTTCTGCAAAGAAAATAGAGGAGCTCTGTGTGATGCCACTAACACACTAGAAGTCCTGTGGGTGCTGCTGAGAAGAAAATAGAGGAGCTCTGTGCGATGGGACTAACACACTTCAAGTCCTATAGGTGCTTCTGAGAAGAAAATGTAGGTCTGTGTGTAATGGGACTAACACACTTCAAGTCCTATAGGTGCTTCTGGGAAGAAAATGTAGGTCTGTGTGTAATGGGACTAACACACTTCAAGTCCTATAGGTGCTTCTGGGAACAAAATATATGATCTCTGTGTGATGGGACTAACACACTTCAAGTCCTATAGGTGCTTCTGGGAACAAAATATATGATCTCTGTGTGATGGGACTAACACACTTCAAGTCCTATAGGTGCTTCTGGGAAGAAAATGTAGGTCTGTGTGTAATGGGACTAACACACTTCAAGTCCTATAGGTGCTTCTGGGAAGGAAATAAAGGTCTGTGTGATGGGACTAACACACTTCAAGTCCTATAGGTGCTTCTGGGAACAAAATATATGATCTCTGTGTGATGGGACTAACACACTTCAAGTCCTATAGGTGCTTCTGGGAAGAAAATGTAGGTCTGTGTGTAATGGGACTAACACACTTCAAGTCCTATAGGTGCTTCTGGGAAGGAAATAAAGGTCTGTGTGATGGGACTAACACACTTCAAGTCCTATAGGTGCTTCTGGGAAGAAAATGTAGGTCTGTGTGTAATGGGACTAACACACTTCAAGTCCTATAGGTGCTTCTGGGAACAAAATATATGATCTCTGTGTGATGGGACTAACACACTTCAAGTCCTATAGGTGCTTCTGGGAAGAAAATGTAGGTCTGTGTGTAATGGGACTAACACACTTCAAGTCCTATAGGTGCTTCTGGGAACAAAATATATGATCTCTGTGTGATGGGACTAACACACTTCAAGTCCTATAGGTGCTTCTGGGAAGAAAATGTAGGTCTGTGTGTAATGGGACTAACACACTTCAAGCCCTATAGGTGCTTCTGGGAAGAAAATGTAGGTCTGTGTGTAATGGGACTAACACACTTCAAGCCCTATAGGTGCTTCTGGGAACAAAATATATGATCTCTGTGTGATGGGACTAACACACTTCAAGTCCTATAGGTGCTTCTGGGAAGAAAATGTAGGTCTGTGTGATGGGACTAACACACTTCAAGTCCTATAGGTGCTTCTGGGAACAAAATATAGGAGCTCTGCCTGCCTGCCACGAACACACTACAAGTCCTATAAGTGCTTCTGGGAACAAAATATAGGAGCTCTGCCTGCCTGCCACGAACACACTACAAGTCCTATAGGTGCTTCTGGGAAGAAAATGTAGGTCTGTGTGTAATGGGACTAACACACTTCAAGTCCTATAGGTGCTTCTGGGAACAAAATATATGATCTCTGTGTGATGGGACTAACACACTTCAAGTCCTATAGGTGCTTCTGGGAAGAAAATGTAGGTCTGTGTGATGGGACTAACACACTTCAAGTCCTATAGGTGCTTCTGGGAACAAAATATAGGAGCTCTGCCTGCCTGCCACGAACACACTACAAGTCCTATAGGTGCTTCTGGGAACAAAATATAGGAGCTCTGCCTGCCTGCCACGAACACACTACAAGTCCTATAGGTGCTTCTGGTAACAAAATATAGGAGCTCTGCCTGCCTGCCAGGAACACACTACAAGTCCTATAGGTGCTTCTGGTAACAAAATATAGGAGCTCTGCCTGCCTGCCACGAACACACTACAAGCCCCTCTTTCTTAATCAATCTTTGTAACTGAATCTATCTAACTCAATCTCTGTAAGTAAATCTCTCTAACTAACTAAATGCAGCAGAGTGTCACAGATTTAGCCTGCTCAATCTGCGCCGGAACAGCATGTGACCGGCGCAGACGGCGTGGCGGCCTTTTATAGGGGGGGGGCGTGTACTACAGCCCCTGAGCTGTAATTGGCTACAGGCGTCCTGCCTGTAGCCAATTATGGCTCTTCGAAATTCCGGGGCTGTGATTGGCCAAGCATGCGGGGTCACAGTGCATGCTTGGCCAATCATCAGCCAGCAATGCACTGCGCCGGCCGCGCCGGCCGCAATGCATTGCGGGGCCGCGCGCATCACACGAACGTGATGCGAGCGGCCAAAATAGTTCTGGGCTCGCCGAGCGAGCGAACGCCCGGTGCTCGATGCGAACGTGGGTTCGCATCGAGCACCGGGCCCATCCCTACTCACTGCCAGCTTCGTGCTGCTTTAGTCGCAGGCTACACCTGCCTGCTTCAAACGTACGCACCACCTGCAGTCTTAGGCTCCGAGACCTCCTGGAACTCTCCTGACCTCCTAGCCAGATTTCCTGTCTGCTGGGCAGAGCCGTTTCCAAGTTTGAGCCCAGAATTCTCTTCCTGGGATGTTTTTGAACCCAGCCCACAGGTGTGTAATTAGCATCCCTGCCAAAATCAGGCATGTGCTGCTTATATGCACCTGTGAGATTGGGGTCGCATCTCCACAAGGGGGATAGACTGACCTGGGGGGAGGACTGTACCGGTGGACAAACTGAACTGGAAGGATTACCCCTGAGGAAGAAAGAGAGGAACCTGTTGGGTTACCCAGTATAAGGACTTGTGTCAGTTTTGGTGGTACCATACATATCTATGATTATAATTTAAGGTTAATGATGGTATATGCATCATCTTTCTAATAACAGACCCTTGGATTCTTGAGAGGATCGTTTGGCAATCTTTTTTGTCTCGCTTACTATTTTGTTCCCATCGAGCAGATGGATCTGGTGTCCCCCATCCTGAAAAAGGGCAGGCAGAGCTCCGTCTATATTATGTATATTTCACTTATTATTGCCTCTCGTAATAGATCTGGCACATTGCGAGGGCCCTCCAGCGGCGTTTTTGTGACGTTTATATATAGGATATGTATTTTTAGTTGCCGTGACTCGGAGAACGCTTCAACGGGCTCTGTGTAAACCTTCCATCCCCCCCCCCCACTCCATAACTCACAGCGACAATTAAACTGCTGTCTTCATTTAGTCACATCATATGATATTTAACTCTTCTCATGTAAAAAAAAAAAAAGCGTTTATGGGGGAATTATGGAGACGAGTGACTCACACCACCTGAATAACTCAACTGCATCCAACAACGTGTCGCTCCCCACCATGCCGGCTGTGAATCACAATCCCGATCGGTGCCGCCTGCTTTTATTCATGTTTCTACAGCTTCGCTATGCTGGACTGACTGCAATACATTAGCCAGACAAATAGAAAATAGAGAGGTTGCTGTTTCTTTTTAAAGTGTTAGTTCACCTTTAAGCCTCATTCATACAGGGCGTAGGGCCCCATTCAAATATTGTGATTCCAAATCACAGCAGAACGTGCAATGCCTGGGAAGGAGGATTATACTGAGTGATAGATTGACCTGGGGGAGGATTATACTGGGGGACAGACTGACCTGGGAGATTATACTGGGGGGACAGACTGATTTGGGGTAGACTATACTGGGGGAAAAATTGACCTGGGGAGAGGGGGAAGGATTTCACTTGTGTACAGACTGACCTTTGGGGGAGCATTGTGCTGGGGGACAGACTGACCTGGGGATTATACTGGGAGACATATTGAGTCGGGGGACTATATTGAGGGACAGATTGACCTGGGGGGTGGAATATACTGGGGAGATAGACTGACCTGGGGGGAAGTTTTTACTGGGGGACAAACTGACCATGGAGGATTATACTGGGGGACAAATTGACCTGGGGGAGAGGGAAGGATCCTACTTGGGAACAGGACCGGGGGAAGAATTACACTGGTGAATAGATTGACCTAAGGGGGTTATAATTAGGGACAGACTGACCTGGTGGGGGTTACTGGGGGTTTGACTGATCTGGGGGGATTATGCTGGGGGACATATTTACCCTGTGGGGGTTTTACTGGGGGACAGATTGACCTGGGAGATTATACTGGGGGGACAGACTGGCCTGGGGTGAATCATACTAGGGGGACAAATCGTACCGACTGACAGACGGACCTGGGGAATTTTAATAGAAGGCAGACTGATATGGGGGGTGCACTATACTGGGGGACAAATTGACCTGTGCGGAGAGGAAAGGATTCTACTAGGGGACGAACTGACCCGGGAGGATTATACTGAGGGACAGATTTACCCTGGGGGTGTTATACTGGGGGACAGATTGACCTGGGGGGATTATACTGGGGGGCAGACTAACTTGGGATGGATTGTACTGGGGGACAGACTGACCTGGGAGTTTATGCTGGGGGACAGACTGACCTGGGAGATAATACTGGGGGAAAAACTGACCTGGGTGGATTATACTGGGGGAAAAATTGACCTGGGGGAGAGGGAAGCATTATAAAGGGGGACAGACTGACCTGGGGAGGATTGTACTGGGGGACAAACTGATCTGGGAGGATTATACTGGGGGACAGATTGACCTGGGTGGAGGATTGTACTGGGGACAGACTGCCTTGCGGGGATTATACTGGGGGGGGGGGGGGCACTGACTGAAGGGGAATTATACTGGGGGGACAGATTGACCTGGGGGGTGAAGGATTATACTGGGGGACAGTCTGACCTGAGGGGGAAGGTTGTACTGGGGGACACGCTGGCCTTATTTTATTTAACCAAGTCCCTTAAGCCCTTCCCACCATTAAAACAAGTTGACCACGCCCACTGTTCTGTTCTGCATTACTACTCTCCTTATGTCAAAGGTGTCCCAGGTCTTTGAAAATCCTATAGTGTATACTACAATAAAAAATTGCTGTGCGCCAGCAATTTGTGGTATCTGTGGTAACCCTACTACCAGGTAAGACACAGACCTAGATATTAAAGGAATTTCGCGCAATACGTAGCTAAAAATAAAATTAAAATGCAATAAAGGATGTACCAGCCATATAAATATTATTAAAATATCAATATTACTGGTGAGAGATCATAAATAATACAATACTAATAGGTGTAGGTGTCTACAATAAATAGCATTTAAAGTGACTTGTGCATATGTGCAAAAAACCTTATTAGTAGTGACCATACATAAGTGCTGTGAAATACAAAATAAATAAATTCAAACGATTATTGTGCATTAAAATACTATACAATAAAAGTGATAAATAGATAGGAAGTCAAAAAATGAATGAGTAATATGTACTCTAAAGGCAGATGAATGGTTAAAAAATACTAATGGTTAAACATACTAATAAATATAGTCCCAGGTTGGATAAAATATAAATGAATATAACAGTGTCCAAGTTAGTCCATCCGGTCCTGATAGTATGACTATGTGTAGTCAGGTACCGCGATCACTCTGATCATGCAGTAATAGTATATTCTATTCACTCAGGTAGTCGACGCTAGCTGCATGATTTATAGGGGTGGATAAATATTGGGTCCTGTGTGTTTTTAAAAAGTTCTGCAGTGGATACTTGGTCCTGATTTTCATAAAATTCAATCCAATCGCCAGTCTCTCAAAACTCTCACCTCAAATATGTAAGATTGGAGCTTTTCGGGCATATCCTATAGCCCCATAAGATGTAGATACAAATTATTCAGCAAAAAACTGGTAAGAGTAAAAACCTTCTCCTTTAAGGGCGTTTTAAATCTTGGATCCTGCAGTGCTCAGTGTCAAGATGTGACAAAGCGCCAAAAACAAGAAAAAAGGGGAAGCCTCCACTAGTGTAGTATTTTAGTTAAATAAAGACATGTTTATTTAGACAAATGGGTGGACTCTTACATTAAAATCAAAGAAAATAGGCAAATCGGCATAAACAGATAAAAGTAAAGTAGCTCCTAGGCGTTCTCAGCGCCTTCTCACGTCTCCTTCTCTGCCTACGGCCACTCCCTACGCGTTACGACACGTCACGTGTCTTCATCTGGGGCTCAGATGAAGACACGTGACGTGTCGTAACGCGTAGGGAGTGGCCGTAGGCAGAGAAGGAGACGTGAGAAGGCGCTGAGAACGCCTAGGAGCTACTTTACTTTTATCTGTTTATGCCGATTTGCCTATTTTCTTTGATTTTAATGTAAGAGTCCACCCATTTGTCTAAATAAACATGTCTTTATTTAACTAAAATACTACACTAGTGGAGGCTTCCCCTTTTTTCTTGTTTTTGGCGCTTTGTCACATCTTGACACTGAGCACTGCAGGATCCAAGATTTAAAACGCCCTTAAAGGAGAAGGTTTTTACTCTTACCAGTTTTTTGCTGAATAATTTGTATCTACATCTTATGGGGCTATAGGATATGCCCGAAAAGCTCCAATCTTACATATTTGAGGTGAGAGTTTTGAGAGACTGGCGATTGGATTGAATTTTATGAAAATCAGGACCAAGTATCCACTGCAGAACTTTTAAAACACACAGGACCCAATATTTATCCACCCCTATAAATCACGCAGCTAGCGTCGACTACCTGAGTGAATAGAATATACTATTACTGCATGATCAGAGTGATCGCGGTACCTGACTACACATAGTCATACTATCAGGACCGGATGGACTAACTTGGACACTGTTATATTCATTTATATTTTATCCAACCTGGGACTATATTTATTAGTATGTTTAACCATTAGTATTTTTTAACCATTCATCTGCCTTTAGAGTACATATTACTCATTCATTTTTTGACTTCCTATCTATTTATCACTTTTATTGTATAGTATTTTAATGCACAATAATTGTTTGAATTTATTTATTTTGTATTTCACAGCACTTATGTATGGTCACTACTAATAAGGTTTTTTGCACATATGCACAAGTCACTTTAAATGCTATTTATTGTAGACACCTACACCTATTAGTATTGTATTATTTATGATCTCTCACCAGTAATATTGATATTTTAATAATATTTATATGACTGGTACATCCTTTATTGCATTTTAATTTTATTTTTAGCTACGTATTGCGCGAAATTCCTTTAATATCTATAACTTATTGTGTATTTGTGAACACACCACATTTTGCAGCAGAGCACTATTATTTATTTATTTATCTGTGACTATTTCACTTACTCCAAGTAGCGCGAGGGGCACACATTCACAAGACACAGACCTAGTTCTACAAAGTCTCTGGGCTGAGTGGGCTCCACGACCTAGGACAGAACTCATTAAAATCTAAGAAAACCCAAAGTTGGAACCCCCACCATGTTTGGGTGAGAAACCAAGGTGGCATACTGTATACATCATCTGCCAGCCAGCGCTGGCAGCAATATATATATATATATATATATATATATATATATATATATATATGTTGTTTAAAAGCCCCAACCCTAATGAGTGGAGTGTGATGCCCCCTGCTAAACACAGATGATCAGGGAACAGAGGGTGACATTCCAAGTGTGAATATGTAGAGGCTGCAAAGTGTGAATGTCACGCTAATTGTTCAACACCTGATTAATATATTGTACTCGAAAAGACACAATTAGCTGAACTTTGTAAAATATAGTTTAGATGTCGCAGAATATTTGTGAGATGAATATTAGCTATACAGTATATTCTCAGTGCATGCATGTTCAGTAATGTGTCAGTGTAATGCATCGTACACACGATCGGAATTCTCGTCGGAAAAAACTCTGACGGTTTTTCCAACGGAATTCCGACGGAATTCCGCTCAAGCTGTGTTGCCTACACACGATCACACCAAATTCCGACGGTCAATAACACAGCGGCATAAAACACGTTCGACAGCACTATAAAAGGGAAGTTTAATGCTTCCGAGCATGCGTCGAATTGTTTCCGAGCATGCGTCGGAATTTTCCGTGTCGGAATTGCATACACACGATCGGAAAATCCGATAGAAAGGTTTTCCGTCGGAAAAATTGAGAACAGGTTCTCAATCCAAAGTCCGTCGGAAATTCCGACAGAAAAAGACCGTTGGGCATACACACGGTCGGAAAATCCAATGAAGAGCTCCCATCGGACTGTTTCCATCGGAAATTCCGACCGTGTGTACGCCGCATTACACTTCCAGGTAGTTATCTATTACCATTGGTGTGCACAGCCTACTGCATTAGAGTTCGCACCCCTGAGCGCAAACACACATGCGTGTATATCAGCAGAGCACTGGACGGTGTCAGTGGAGCAGAGAGTGGTGTCAGTCGTTTTTTAACCACTGCCCTGGAAGGTTTTACCTTCTTTCTGACCAGGCCATTTTTCGCAATACGGCACTGCTTTGCTTTAACTGACACAACGTTGTACCCAAATAAATTGTATGTCCTTTTTTCCCCACAAATAGAGCTTTCTTTTGGTGGTATTTCATCACCTCTGCAGTTTTAATTTTTTGCGCTATAAACAAAAAAAGACAATTTTGAAAAAAAATATATACATTTTTTTTTTACTTTCTGCTATAAAACACATCCAATAAGAAACATGTAAAAAAACTAATTTCTTCATTAATTTAGGCCAATAGGTATTCTGCTACATATTTTTTGGTAAAAAAAAAATCCCAATAAGCGTATATTGATTGGTTTGCGCAAAAGTTATAGGGTCTACAAAATAGGGGATAGATTCATGGCATTTTTATTTTTTTTTACCAGTAATGGCGGCGATCAGCGATTTTTAACGTGACTGCGACATTGCGGCAGACAAATCCAACCCCCAAATACCCCTACTCTGATCTCACCCCCAGATACCCCCCACTTTGATCACATCCCCCAGATCCCTCCAAGCTAATCACACACCCAGATACCCCCACTCTGATCACACCCCACAGGTACCCCCACCCTGATAACAATCACTAGATACCCCCACTCTGATCACCCCCCCAGATACCCCCCCACCTTGACCACATCCCCCAGATACCCTCACCCTAATCACAGACCCAGATACCCCCACTCTGATCACACCCCACAGATACCCCCACCCTGATAACACCTACTAGATACCCCCACTCAGATCCCACCCCCAGATACCCCCCACTACGATCGCACCCCCCAAATCCCCCCCCCCCCACTTTGATCACATCCCCAGATACCCCCACCCAGTGGCGTCGCTAGGGGGTGGCTTCTGGGGCTATACCCCCGAATCTGGGGCTCATAGCCCTGAGTCTCTTACCGCAGGGGTCCCTAACCACCAGGCCACGGCCCACTACCGGGCTGTGGCCTCTCCGCAGACAGGCTGCGGGGCGGGCTGCATGAGAGAGCTGGACAAGAGGATGAGAGAAGATAGCGGCGAGCGAGCAGAGATGACATCATCTCTCGCCGTCCGCCCCGCATCACTGCTCTTCCACCCTCACAGCAGGGCCTCTTCAATGTCGGAGGTGCGGCAAGGAGCAGGCGACGTGGCAAGTGATAATCCGCATCTGGTGGCAGGGGGCGTGGCAAGTGACAATCTACATATGGTGACAGGCAATGTGGCAAATGACAATCCACAAATGGTGGCAGCCAAAGTGACAAACCCCATCTTTTGGTAAGTGACAAGCTGCATCTGGCGGCAGGCGACGTGGCAAGTGACAAGCTGCATCTGGTGGCAGGTGACGTGGCAAGTGACATGCCCAGGGCTCCTACTGATTCTGATGAGTTGAACTATTTCATTTTATATTACAATGTAACAATAGAAATAATGCACTTAAATCACCCGGACACCATATCAACCTTGGTGCCGGGATGATTGATGCGCTAACACCAGCCAGTCCCCCGACAAATTGCCTGTGAAAAATTGCTTACCACCCAACCTCGGGCCTTGGCACAGTTTTCTTCCATGCAGCCGGTCCCCAGTGCCAAAAAGGTTGGGGACCGCTGCTATGGGCTCTAGCTCCAGATCTTTTGTAGACCTGGCAATGCCCATGTCCCCACCCTAACCACACCCCCTAGATACCCCCACTCTGATCACACACCCCAAATACCCCCCACTCTGATCACACCACCAGATACCCCCCACTCTGATCACCCCTTCCTCCCAGATATCCCCACCCTGATTACACCCCCAGATACCCCATCCCTCCACTCTGATCACACCTCCAGATCCTCCACCAGATCCCTCCACTCTGACCTCACCTCCATACATTTCACCAGATCCCTCCACTGTAGGGCAGGAGAACACGGTGTCTTGAAAAAGTATTCACACCCCTTGAAATTTTCCACATTTTGTCATGTTACAACCAAAAACATAAATGTATTTTATTGGGATTTTATGTGATAGACCAACACAAAGTGGCACATAATTGTGAAGGCATTTGTATGGAGCCCCCCTGGGTCAATACTTTGTAGAACCTCCTTTTTCTGCAATTACAGCTGCAAGTTTTTTGGGGATGTCTCTACCAGCTTTAAAGATCTAGAGAGGGACATTTTTTCCCATTCTTCTTTGCAAAAAAGCTCAAGCTCTGTCAGATTGGATGGAGAGCGTCTGTGAACAACAATTTTCAAGTCTTGCCACAGATTCTCAATCTGAGATGTAGAAGGGTCAGAGTGCTGGGGGGATATCTGTGGTGTAGAGGGGTCAGAGTGCTGGGGGGATATCTGGGATGTAGAGGGGTCAGAGTGCTGGGGAGATTTTTAGGGTGTAGAGGGATCAGAGTGCTGGGGGGTATCTAGGGTCTAGAGGGGTCAGAGGGTGGGGGGATATCTGGGATGTAGAGGGGTCAGAGTGCTGGGGGGGATACCTGGGGTGTAGAGGGGTCAGAGTACTGGGGGGATATCAGGCATGTAGAGGGGTCAGAGTGCTGGGGGGATATCAGGCATGTAGTGGGGTCAGAGTGATGGGGGGATATATGGGATGTAGAGGGGTCAGAGTGCTGGGGGGATATCTGGAATGTAGAGGGGTCAGAGTGCTGGGGGGATATCTGGGGTGTAGAGGGGTCAGAGTGCTGGGGGGATATCTGGGATGTAGAGGGGTCAGAGTGCTGGGGGGATATCTGGGATGTAGAGGGGTTAGAGTGCTGGGGGGATATTTGGGGTGTAGAGGGGTCAGAGTGCTGGGGGATATCTGGGGTGTAGAGGGATCAGAGTTCTGGGGGATATCTGGGGTGTAGAGGGGTCAGAGTGCTGGGGGATATCTGGCATGTAGAGGGGTCAGAGTGCTGGGGGGATATCTGGCATGTAGAGGGGTCAGAGTTCTGGAGGGATATCTGGGATGTAGAGGGGTCAGAGTGCTGGGGGGATATCTGGGATGTAGAGGGGTCAGAGTGCTGGGGGGATATCTGGGGTGTAGAGGGGTCAGAGTGTTGGGGGGAAATCTGGGATGTAGAGGGGCCAGAGTGCTGGGGGGATATCTAGGGTGTAGAGGGGTCAGAGTGCTGGGGGAAATCTGGGATGTAGAGGGGTCAGAGTTCTAGGGGGATATCTGGGGTGTAGAGGGGTCAGAGTGTTGGGGGGGAATCTGGGATGTAGAGGGGCCAGAGTGCTGGGGGGATATCTGGGGTGTAGAGGGGTCAGAGTGTTGGGGGGGAATCTGGGATGTAGAGGGGCCAGAGTGCTGGGGGGATATCTGGGATGTAGAGGGGTCAGAGTGCTGGGGGGATATCTGGGATGTAGAGGGGTCAGAGTGCTGGGGGGATATCTGGGATGTAGAGGGGTCAGAGTGCTGGGGGGATATCTGGGGTGTAGAGGGGTCAGAGTGCTGGGGGGATATCTGGGATGTAGAGGGGTCAGAGTGCTGGGGGGATATCTGGGGTGTAGAGGGGTCAGGGTGCTGGGGGGATATCTGGGATGTAGAGGGGTCAGAGTGCTGGGGGATATCTGGGATGTAGAGAGTTCAGAGTGCTGGGGGGGATATCTGGGATGTAGAGGGGTCAGAGTGCTGGGGGGGGATATGTGGGATGTAGAGAGTTCAGAGTGCTGGGGGGATATCTGGGATGTAGAGGGGTCAGAGTGCTGGGGGGATATGTGGGATGTAGAGAGTTCAGAGTGCTGGGGGGATATCTGGGATGTAGAGGGGTCAGAGTGCTGGGGGGATATCTGGGATGTAGAGGGGTCAGAGTGCTGGGGGGATATCCTGCCTGCCTATACCTACAGTAATATGAAAACTAAATCAAATTTTCGAAAACATTCTGCACTCCTTTTTTAAAAATGACCTTGATTGGAAATGTCACTTGTAACAGTTGTTCTTATACGAACACATCAATGATTCACGATAAATTATACGATTATTTTCTCCTGGCAATTCTAGCGGCTAAATAACCTCAGATGTTGCGGTATTTATGACGCCGTCTTCACAGATAATACTGCGGACAATAAATCGCGGACTATAAGACCCTTATAAAGGGGGGGGGGGGGCAGCTCCTTGTATAGTTATTCTAATGAGGCTTCTAATTTGTTGTACCAGAAATCAAATTGCGCCCTTGTCTGTCCCTCCTGAATTATGTCCCCTTTTTAAATCAAAATAAATTCAGGAAAGCAGTTGGAGAGTTGCGAGAAATGTTTATACAGAGCGCGAGATCCAGCCAAAAAAACAAGGAACAATATTCGCGTCCACAGATGGCTGACCTCTCCCGGCTGCATAAATATTATACAATTACCAAAATTACTGCAAAACGATGGAAAGGAGCCAGATCTGGAGGGAAGGAGCCTCAAACTGCAGAACTCCGACACGACCGCCGCTGTTTTATTGTCAACCATGAGACGTACGCGATTATAAAGTCATTCGACGCCGTTTATTATCAGCGCGGTTCGACTCTGTTTTTTTTATTTATTTTTTAAACTTGCAAATGATCGTTATAAGTAAATGTTTTTCATGTTTTCTCTACAATATTGCTTGGAGATGTCAACAGCATAACTACCCAGCGGGAGGAAAACGTCCGACTCCTAACCACTGACTCTGCGTTCTTACCCATAATCCTTTGCTGTTAGGAACGTTGAACTAATGTCGCTTTGTGAAGTTCCCCACTACGGGACTTCCCGAACACCTCCCACTTATGTTATAGGCATGTTATATGTTATAGGCAGGGCTTTGTTTCCCTCCGAAAATACAGTATCTCACAAAAGTAAGTACACCCCTCACATTTTTGTAAATCTTTTCTTCTCTCTTTTCATGTGACAACACTGAAGAAATGACACTTGTCTACAATGTAAAGTAGTGAGTGTACAGCTTGTATAACAGTGTAAATTTGCTGTCCCCCCTCAAAATAACTCAACACACAGCCATTAATGTCTAAACCGCTGGCAGCAAAAGTGAAAATGTCCAAATTGGGCCCAAAGTGTCAATATTTTGTGTGGCCGCCATTATTTTCCAGCACTGCCTTAACCCTCTTGGGCATGGAGGTCACCAGAGCTTCACAGGTTGTCACTGGAGTTCTCTTCCCCTCCTCCATGATGACATCACAGAGCTGGTGGATGTTGGAGACCTTGTGCTCCTCCACCTTCCGTTTGAGGATGCCCCACAGATGCTCAATAGGGTTTAGGTCTGGAGACATGCTTGGCCAGTCCATCACCTTTACCCTCAGCTTCTTTAGCAAAGCAGTGGTGGTCTTGGAAGTGTGTTTGGGGTGGTTATCATGTTGGAATACTGCCCTGCAGCCCAGTCTCTGAAGGGAGGGGATCATGCTCTGCTTCAGTATGTCACAGTACATGTTGGCATTCATGGTTCCCTCAATGATCTGTAGCTCCCCAGTGACGGCAGCACTCATGCAGCCCCAGACCATGACACTCCCACCACCATGCTTGACTGTAGACAAGACACACTTGTCTTTGTCCTCCTCACCTGGTTGCCCCCACACACGCTTGTCACCATCTGACACCAAATACGTTTATCTTGGTCTCATCAGACCACAGGACACGGTTCCAGTAATCCATGTCCTTAGTCTGCTTGTCTTCAGAAAACTGTTTGCAGGATTTCTTGTGTATCATCTTTAGAAGAGGCTTCCTTCTGGGACGACAGCCATGCAGACCAATTTGATGCAGTGTGCGGCGTATGGTCTGAGCACTGACAGGCTGACCCCCCACCCCTACAACCTCTGCAGCAATGCTGGCAGCACTCATACGTCTATTTCCCAAAGACAACCTTTGGATATGACGCTGAGCACGTGACCTCAACTTCTTTGGTGGACCATGGCGGGGCCTGTTCTGAGGGGAACCTGTCCTGTTATACCGCTGTATGGTCTTGGCCACCGTGCTGCAGCTCAGTTTCAGGGTCTTGGCAATCTTCTTATAGCCTCGGCCATCTTTATGTAGAGCAACAATTCTTTTTTTCCAGATCCTCAGAGAGTTCTTTGCCATGAGGTGCCATGTTGAACTTCCAGTGACCAGTATGAGAGAGTGAGAGCGATAACACCAAATTTAACACACCTGCTCCCCATTCACACCTGAGACCTTGTAACACTAACGAGTCACATGACACCGGGGAGGGAAAATGGCTAATTGGGCCCAATTTGGACATTTTAGGGGTGTACTCACTTTTGTTGCCAGCGGTTTAGACAATAATGGCTGTGTGTTGAGTTATTTTGAGGGGACAGCAAATTTATACTGTTATACAAGCTGTACACTCACTACTTTACATTGTAGACAAGTGTCATTTCTTCAGTGTTGTCACATGAAAAGATAGAAGAAAATATTTACAGAAATGTGAGGGGTGTACTTACTTTTGGGAGACACTGTATATATCTCCTTAAATAAAACCTGTCACCTGCACTATGCAGCTCCTTTGTGAGTTCAATACATTTGCATTTGTATGTACGTTGTATGTGTTTTACATTTTGTTTTATTTATTGTGTTATATCTTAAAGAGGTTGTAAAGGTTCATTTTTTATTTTCTAAATAGGTTCCTTTAAGCTAGTGCATTGTTGGTTCACTTACCTTTTCCTTCGATTTCCCATCTAAATGTTTTTTTTTCTTTGTTTTCTTTGTCTGAATTTCTCACTTCCTGTTCCTCCTCAGTAGGCTGTTCTGGCTGACTAAACACCGCTCGGATGATGGTGTGAAGTTTACTGAGGAGAAACAGGAAGTGAGAAATTCAGACAAAGAAAAAAAAAAACATTTAGAAGGGAAATCGAAGGAAAAGGTGAGTGAACCAACAATGCACTAGCTTAAAGGAACCTATTTAGAAAATAAAAAATGAACCTTTACAACCCCTTTAACCACTTCAGCCCCGGACCAATTTGCAGCCAAAGGACCAGGCCCCTTTTTGCGATTCGGCACTGCGTCGCTTTAACTGACAATTGCGCGGTTGTGCGACGTGGCTCCCAAACAAAATTGGCGTCCTTTTTTTCCCACAAATAGTGCTTTCTTTTGGTGGTATTTGATCACCTCTGCTGTTTTTATTTTTTGCGCTATAAACAAAAATAGAGCGACAATTTTGAAAAAAATTCAATATTTTTAACTTTTTGCTATAATAAATATCCCCAAAAAATATATTTAAAAAAAAACGTTTTTTTCCCTCAGTTTAGGCCGATACGTATTCTTCTACATATTTTTGGTAAAAAAAAATCGCAATCAGTGATTATTGATTGGTTTGCACAAAAGTTATAGCATTTAAAAAATAGGGGATAGTTTTATAGCATTTTTATTAATATTTTTTTTTTTTTACTAGTAATGGCGGCGATCAGCGATTTTTATTGTGACTGCGACATTATGGCGGACACATCGGACATTTTTTGACACATTTTTGGGACCATTGTCATTTATACAGCAATCAGTGCTATTTAAATGCACTGATTCCTGTGTAAATGACACTGGCAGTGAAAGAGTTAACCACTAGGGGGAGGGGAGGGGTTATGGTCTGTGACGTGTGTTTTTTTTTTACATTGGGGGGCGTGGCTGACGTCTGACGTCACTGATTGGCTTTCCCGATGACAGGGAACAGCCGATTAGTGACAGGCAGTGTAGGAAGCGCGGGAGAGGTTTGTTTACACAGACCTCTCCCCGTTCTTCTGCTCTGTGACCCGATCGCTGGACACCAGCGGCGATCAGGTCCGCTGGTCCGCTGGTCCCGCGGCCGTGGTCACGGAGCTCCCGAACCGCGCGCGACCCCACGGCTAGGCAATTAAAGGGTACGTACCTGTACGTACTTTTGCCTAGCCGTGCCATTCTGCCGACGTAAATGTACAGGAGGTGGTCGGGAAGTGGTTAAGATATGACAAAATAAAATAAAAATGTAAAACACACACAACATACATACAAATGCGAATGTATGTGTTGAGTCTATATGTGTACTAATATCCTAAAATGTGAATTTTAACCACTTCATTACCCGCGTATGTACATATGACGCCCACAAGGTGGATCTCCCATCCTGGGTGGGTGTCATATAACGTCCTCCCATTCCCGGCTGCCTAGGGGGCGCGCGCGTGCCCGCGGCATCGCTCGGGACCCGGTGCGCGTGCACCCGCGATTGCCCGTGAAAACAACGGGACCGTGCGGGACCGTGGAGCTGTGTGTGTAAACACACAGCTCCACGTCCTGTCAGTGGAGAGGAGACCGATCATGTGATCCCAGTACGGAGGAACACCGATCGGTCTCCTCCCCTTGTGAGTCCCCTCCCCCCACAGTTAGAATCACTCACATAGGGAACACATTAACCCCTGCAGCGCCCCCTAGAGTTAACCCCTTCCCTGCCAGTCACATTTACACAGTAATCAGTGCAATTTTATAGCAACGATCGCTGTGTAAATGTGAATGGTCCCAAAAATGTGTCAAAAGTGTCCGAAGTGTCCGCCGCAATGTCGCAGTCACGGAAAAAAAATCGCAGATCGCCACCATTACTAGTAAAAAAAAAAAAAAAATGCAATAAATCTATCCCCTATTTTGTAGACGATATAACTAACCGATCTATATACGCCCTTTGCGATTTTTTTTTACCAAAAATATGTAGAAGAATACGTATCGGCCTAAACTGAGTAAAAAAGTAGTTTTTTTTTTTTTAAATGGGATATTTATTATAGCAAAAAGTAAAAAAATATTGTGTTTTTTTTTTTCAAAATTGACGCTCTTCTTTTGTTTATAGCGCAAAAAAAAAAAAAAAACGCAGAGGTGATCAAATACCACCAAAATAAAGCTCTATTTGTGGGGAAAAAAAGGATGTCAAATTTTGTTTGGGTGCAACGTCGCACGACCGCGCAATTGTCAGTTAAAGCGACGCAGCGCCGAATCTCAAAAAGTGCTCTGGTAAGGAAGGGGGTAAAATCGCCCGGTGTTGAAGTGGTTAACATGTGTGCAAAAAAATGAGAACAAAAAAGAATTGCTCCAACAGCGAAAGCGTGAAAATAAGCTTTTTTTTTTTTAACCAATGCTCAAAAGTTTCTGCTTTAGGGGACATTCAGACAGATCGTAGAGTTCCACATAAAAAAAAAAAAAAAATTCTCATTAATTCCTTTGATTGCATTGTTCCAGAAGTAACATTGACACCAGAAATTCGTTTTTCCGTCGATCCGCTGACGCGTTGATCTTGCCTATAGGGAGACAAAGTCTTATTTTAAATTTCCTCTAAACTATTGACCTTGAATGTCAATCTGCTCTTTTTAAATTCCAGAACGGTGACTGCTTTAACCATATGGCCCGGCTGCTCCCTCCGGATCGCTGTCAATATTCGCTCGTCAAGGTTGTCCGATATCAGAATATGGCAATTAACATTTAAAGAATTTCAAATATGCAAAAGAGTCACGATTTGCATTTTGCTTGTCAAACATGTCAGGCTGGAAAATGGAGGTTCAAAAAAAAAAAAAAAAAATGAAAAAATAATTTTTGTCTTAACGGAAGTACGAGGTGTGCGGCTCCCCGCGAGTTCTCTTTACACACAGGCGAGCGGCTGAACATTTTTTGCTGACACACCAAACCGTATAATGTCGCTAACCCTTCCGCATGTAAAGCGGAACAACTCTGCGGAAGATATAAAAAGAACATCATTTAATTTAGATAGTTATATAGTCTTTAAAAAAGGCATTAAAGTCGTGTTGCCACCAAAAAAAAAAAAAAAAATGGCTTAAAAATCATAAAATAAATAAAAAAAATAATAATTGGAAAAAAAAAAAATGTTTTACTCACCTCTAAATGCCTGTTGCTAGGCGGTCCCTCGTAGTCTGCCACCTTCATTGCCCGGGCACTGACATCACTTCCTGTAGGCGCCGCACAGTCATCTGGGACCTGTCACGTGTCCCAGATGAGTGAGCGCCGAATCACGGCGCACGGCCCCGCTCACGCATGCTCAGTGGGTGCCCGGCTGTGAAGCCACAGCCGGGTGCCCACATTAAGAATGCCGGCGCCGCGAGCGGAGCGGGGAACGAGGGGGGGCCTCGTTCGCCCGCATCGCTGGACCCCGGGACAGGTAAGTGTCCGATTTATTAAAAGTCAGCAGCTGCAGTATTTGTAGCTGCTGACTTTTAATTTTTTTTTTTTTTTTTCGTGGCAAATACAACCATTATTACATTAAAACATTTTTTTATATATATATATATATATATATATATATATACAGTGCCTTGAAAAATATGTGAAAAGTGTGGGGGGGCCTTTGTATGGCGCCCCCCTGAGTCAATACTTTGTAGAACCTCCTTTCACTGCAATTACAGCTGCAAGTCTTTTTGGGGATGTCTCTACCAGCTTTGAGAGGGACATTTTTGCCCCATTCTTCTTCTTTGCAAAATATCTCAAGCTTTGTCCGATTGGATGGAGAGCGTCTGTGAACAGCAATTTTCAAGTCTTGCCACAGTTTCTCAATGTGATTTAGGTCTGGACTGTGAGATGGGCCATTCTAACACATGAATATGCTTTGATCTAAACCATTCCATTGTAGCTCTGGCTGTATGTTTCGGGTCGTTGTCCTGCTGGAAGGTGAACCTCCCCCCCAGTCTCAAGTCTTTTGCAGACTCTAACAGGTTTTCTTCTAAAGCCCTGTACACACGGTCGGAAATTCCGACGGAAAATGTCCGATCGGACAATGTTGTCGGAAAATCCGACCGTGTGTGGGCTCCATCGGACTTTTTCCATCGGAATTTCCGACGGAAAAAATTTGAGATCCTGCTCTCAAATTTTCAGACAACAAAGTCCGAACAGACTTTTTCCGATCGTGTGTAGGGAATTCCGACTGACAAAGTGCCACGCATGCTCAGATCAAATTACGAAACCAAAGCTATTGGCTACTAGCCTCTACGTAGTTCCGTAGTACGCAACGAACGTCACCACGTTCAGAATGATCGAATTTTCCGACAACTTTTTTCCAACCGTGTGAATGCAACACCAGTGTCGGACTAAATCCGTCGGAAAAAATCTGACGGATTTTGTGGTCGGAATTTCCGACCGTGTGTACGGGGCATAAGATTGTCCTGTATTTGGCTCCATCCATCTTCCCATCAACTCTGACCAGCTTCCCTGTCCCTGCTGAAGAAAAGCATCCACACAACATGATGCTGCCACCACCATGTTTCACAGTGGGGATGGTGTGTTCAGGGTGATGTGCAGTGTTAGTTTTTCCCACACATAGCGTTTTGCTTTTAGACCAAAAAGTTAAATTTTGGTCTCATCTGACCAGATCACCTTCTTCCACATGTTTGCTCCCCTCCCCCACATGGCTTCTCACAAACTACAAACAGGACTTCTTATGACTTTCTTTCCCCAATGTCTTTCTTCTTGTCACTCTTCCATAAAGGGCAGATTTGTGGAGAACACGACTAATAGTTGTCCTGTGGACAGACTCTCCCCCCTGAGCTGTGGATCTCTGCAGCTCCTCCAGAGTTACCATGGACCTCTTGGCTCTTCTCTGATGAATGCTCTCCTTGCCCGGCCCGGTCAGTTTAGGTGGACGGCCATGTCTTGGTAGGTTTTCAGTTGTGCCATACTCTTTCCATTTTCGGATATCTTTAGAACCCTTGTTAGTAACTATACATGGAAACCAAGAAATCGAGGGTATAGAGGTAGTCGGACAAGAACATAAGGTATCCGCATTTGCAGATGATATTATGCTATATGTATCCAATTCCATACAGACCATCCCTAATATTCTAATAGAATTGAAAAGGTACGGGAAATTTGAAATTTAAAGGTTAATATAGAGAAAACTGGAATATTTTTAGAAGTATCATAAAGCAGTGTTGCGGTTAATAATAGATTGTGTACGCGGTACTTCTAGAGTTGCCACCTCATCCCTTTAAACCCGAACACATATTAACCACTTTCAGCCCCGGACCAATTTGCAGCCAAAGGACCAGGCCCCTTTTTGCGATGCGGCACTGCGTCGCTTTAACTGACAATTGCACGGTCGTGCGACGTGCCTCCCAAACAAAATTGACGTCCTTTTTTTTCCCCACAAATAGAGCTTTCTTTTGGTGGTATTTAAACGCCCCTGCGGTTTTTATTTTTTGCGCCATTAACAAAAAAAGAGAGACAATTTTGAAAAAAAAAAAACACATTCTTTTTTACTTTTTGCTATAATAAATAACCCCCAAAAATATATAAAAACATTTTTTTTCCTCAGTTTAGGCCGATACGTATTCTTCTACATATTTTTGGTAAAAAAAAATCGCAATAAGCAATTATTGATTGGTTTGCGCAGAAGTTATAGCGTTTACTCAATAGGGGATAGTTTTATAGCCTTTTTATTAATATTTTTTTTTTTTACTAGTAATGGCGGCGATCAGCGATTTTTATTGTGACTGCGACATTATGGCGGACACATCGGACATTTTTGAGACATTTTTGGGACCATTGTTATTCATACAGCAATCAGTGCTATTTAAATGCATTGATTCCTGTGTAAATGACACTGGCAGTGAAGGGGTTAACCACTAGGTGGCAGTGTAGGGGTTACATGTTCCTAGAGGCGTGTTTCTAACTGTGGGGGGGGGGTGTGGCTGTCAGCTAGTGGGAGTGTCATCCTGCTGTGCTTTCTGGGGGAGGGTATTTAAGGTACTGAGATCACGTGCTTCTGGGTTCCGGTCCAGTCCAGAAGATATTTTCTGTCTGTTTGGTCCTGGTCCTCCTGACCAGCCCCCATGGCCCTCCTGGCCTGGGGTGCGGATCCATGCAATTCCGAGTCTCGGGGCTGGATAGCCCGAGGCGAAAATATATATATATATTATATATATATATATATATATATATATATATATATATATATATATATATATATAAACAAACACACAATAAAATTTGATAAGTCCTTATGTGTAAAATGTATTGTACTTTTTTATGGCATATGACAAAAGATTTTTGTACCTAATAAAAATAGTTTGTAAACAAGAAAAAACGCCTTAATTTTTGCCTTCCCATTGACGCCGATACATTTTGCGAAAATTATGCCAAAAGCCCCAAATTCCAAAAATTTTGAGGAAACATGAACTCTTAGCTTCACACATCTCCAGTAGCCGGCTAGGCATCCAGAACCTCTGTTGTATAACACGGAAAATTACAGCTGTTTGAGGCTTTCCGGCTATTTTCAGCCCGACGCGCAAGGAAGCCGCGGCGCTGCGATATTTATGCAGGACTCCACGCCAAAATGAATAATCGTAATAATGTAATAAAATAATGACTTAACACAAACACGTTTGCCCACTTTTCACGTCTGAATCGAAGGGCTCCAGACGTCTGACGTGTTAAATATTGAGCGTTTATTTTGCAGCCGCGTCTCCCGGGATGAAACGTTATTTATTTATCTTTTTTTTTTTTTTCTTTTTTTCCTTGAAATAGATGAACGAGCCTCGGAAGAGTTTCACACGACTGATTTATTTTGGCACTTGGCGCTCCACAGCGTGCGAGGAGGAATCCACGTATCAATTAATTCCCAATTCAGGGATGCAGATTGTGACAGCCATCTGCCCGCACTTCACTTTCTTCTCTGGATTCCGCGCGCTCGAAATTAAAGGTGACATAAGAAAATGGGACAAAACCAACAGGAAATAAACAAAATTAACCAAGTTTAGAGGAGAGGAGAAAGTGTCGCTTTTCGCAAATAGGATGCAATGAGTATCATTGACACGCATCTCCCAACTGTGCCGGTATTCATGGCGTGATTTCCAGAGCTGTGCTTAAACGCAGCTGGAAAAGTCCCACGAGCTTCAATCAATTACTACAGTTTGAGTTTTCTATATACTTTCACTGAGGTGGGTGGATTCACGCATGGAGGGGAGTAGGGGAACGCTTACTGGTGATTAACGTATGTTTTGTTTAGATATATACACTTACCGGCCACTTAGGTACACCTGTTCCATTGCTTGGTAACACGAATTGCTAATCGGCCAATCACATGGCAGCAACTCAACGCATTTAGGCATCTAGACGTGGTGAAGACGGCTTGCTGAAGTTCAAACCGAGCATCAGAATGGGGTAGAATTAAGTGGCTTTGAACGTGGCAAGGTCTGAGTATTTCAAAAAACTGGACAAAGAAGGAGAACCAACTTGATGGACTATACCGGTACCTGAACAAGATGTGCAGACTAATACTAATACATTTATAATAATTTTATTGATACAAAATATTCTATACGTTTCATTTAAAAAATGTTAATACATATACATAAATATAAAGAAAATTGATGTCCTGTAGTGTGTCATAAATACTGGTTGACGCGTTTCGCCCGAAAGCTTCCTCAGAACCAGATAAACATGATCATGACAACTAGAAGGATCACAAAAACCTTAGATTTATGTAACGTATTTATCGGCGTATAGCACGCACCGGCGTATAACACGCACCCCAAGTTTAGGAGGGCATTTTAAGGAAAAAAAGTTTTAGGAGGGAAGTTTAGGGAAAAAAAAAAAAAAAAACGTACATTTAAGCGTCATTTGCAGCCTTGCCCAGCATCATTGCAGCTTGCCCAGCGTCATTTGCAGCCTTGCCCAGCATCATTTGCAGCCTGCCCAGCGTCATTTGCAGCCTTGCCCAGTGTCATTGTAGCTTGCCCAGCGTCATTGTAGCTTGCCCAGCGTCATTGCAGCCTTGCCCAGTGTCATTGTAGCTTGCCCAGCATCATTGCAGCCTTGCCCAGTGTCATTGTAGCTTGCCAGCGTCATTGCAGCCTTGCCCAGTGTCATTGTAGCTTGCCCAGGGTCATTGTAGCTTGCCCAGCGTCATTGCAGCCTTGCCCAGTGTCATGGTAGCTTGCCCAGCATCATTGCAGCCTTGCCCAGCGTCATTGTAGCTTGCCAGCGTCATTGCAACCTTGCCCAGTGTCATTGTAGCTTGCCCAGCGTCATTGCAGCCTAGCCCAGTCTCATTGTAGCTTGCCCAGCGTCATTGCAGCCTTGCCCAGCGTCATTGCAGCCTTGCCCAGTGTCATTGTAGCTTGCCAGCGTCATTTTCAGTCTTTTCCGGGTTTAAATTTGCCGCCGCCGAGACGCTCTGTCGCGTGCGCCGCCGAAAAAGACCGAAACGCGGCTGAAAAAAACAGAACGGGGGTGGAAAAAGCCGAGCCGACTGTTCGGCTCCGCTCGCGGTCCCGCCTCCCTGCTGTTTCCGGAGCGAGCGCAGGGAGGCGGGACTACGAGCGGAGCCGAACAGTCTGCTCGGTCTTTTCTGGCCGCGATTCGTTTTTTTTTCGGCAGTGCCATTTTTGTCATTTTTTTGGGGGGTATCGGCGTATAACACGCACCCACGACTTTCCGATGTTAAGGGGGAAAAAGTGCGTGTTATACGCCGATAAATACGGTAAATCGGTGAGCGGTGTACTCCAGTGATGATGTTGGTCTAAGTGGGGGATATCAATTTGGTGGTTCTTATTGGATACATTTTTTATCTCACCAAATCCATGTATCCTCTATCAGATACATAGGTTCCAGTGCCGGTCTACCAATATCATTGGCCTGGGGTGGGTTAAACCCCTGGTTGTCTAGTCTCAGGAATGGTATTATTTGAATCCTTCCTGAAATCCGGGTCCTGTTTGCTGATCGATGCTGTACCTATATCTCTAGCTTTTGTTTGAACAACTACATGGGATGGACAGGTATTCACTATAGTACTAACCCAGGTCCCCTGTACACATGAACGTCTTTTCCTATTTATATCTAAGGGTAATACACCGCCTCCATTTTGACTGAAGCCACTCTATATGTTGGCCATTTTAGATTTACATAAATCTAAGGTTTTTTGTGATCATTCTAGTTGTCATGATCATGTTTATCTGGTTCTGAGGAAGTCTTCGGGCGAGACGCGTCAACCAGTATTTTTGACACACTACATGACATCAATTTCTTTATATTTATGTATATGTATTAACATTTTTTAAATGAAATGTATAGAATATTTTGTATCAATGAAATTATTATAAATGTATTAGTATTTGTCTGCACATCTTGTTCAGGTACCGGTATAGTCCATCAAGTTGGTTCTCCTTCTTTGTCCTTTTTTTTTTTGTTAAATGTTATAGGATGAGGTACCCCCCCTTAGCTTTTCATATAAATTTTATTTCCAAAACTGGAAATTTTCGTGCACAACCATCACTCGGGTTTACAGAGAATGGTGGGAAAACAGAAAATATCCAGTGAGCGGCAGTTGTGTGGAGGAAAATGCCTTGTTGATGTCAGAGGTCAGAGGAGAATGGGCAGACTGGCTCCAGATGATAGACAACAGTAACTCAAATAACCACTTGTTACATCCAAGGTATGCAGAATACCATCTCTGAACACACAACACATCCAACCTTGCAGCAGATGGTCTACAGCAGCAGAAGACCACACCGGGTGCCACTCCTGTCAGATAAGAACAGGAAACTGAGGCTACAATTCACACAGACTCACACAGTCTCGATTTTCATCTGCAACATTCAGATGGTGGGGTCAGAATTTGGTGTAGACAACATGAAAGCCATGGATCCATCCTACCTTGAATGAATGGTTCAGGCTGGTGGTGGTGGTGTAATGGTGTGGGCGATATTTTCTTGGCACACATTGGGCCCCAATTCAGCATGGTTTAAACTCCACGGCCTACCTGAGTATTGTTGCTGACCATGTCCATCCCTTTATGACTACAGTGTCCCCATCTTCTGATGGCTCCTTCCAGCAGGATAATGCACCATGTCACAAAGCTCCAATCATCTCACCACTGGACAATGAGGTCTCTGTACTCCAATGGCCTCCACACTCACCACATCTCATCCAATAGAGCACCTTTGGGAATGTGGTGGAACTGGAGATGGGCATCATGTATGTGCAGCTGACAAATCTGCAACAACTGCATGATGATATCATGGAGCAAAATCTCTGAGGAACGTTTCCAACACCTTGTTGAATCTATGCCACCAAGAATTATGGTAGTTCTGAAGGTAAACTTCTGGGAGATTAGGCTGCAGCCCGTTCCTGGAAGTGGGGAAGGGGACCTGTCAAAAGCAGGTCCCCCGTTCGCCCTTCCCCCTAAAAGGTGCCAAATTTGGCACCGGAGGGGGGGAGGAAGCGTTTAAGTGAGAGTTCCACTTTTGGGTGGAACTCCGCTTTAAGATGCAAGATTTAGGATGGTCCATTCACACCAGATGCGTTACCACATTTTTTTTTTTTAATGCATGCCAACACAAGGACCTGTGAACAACAATGGGAGCAGGTCACATCGGGGCCTTGTACTGGTATGCAATGGTTTGCGCTGGAAAAAAAAAGAGTTTTAAAGGCCTTTACAGGTTATCATTGTAAAATGAATCATAAATAATAGCCAAGAATTATTGCTCTCACTCTGACATTGATGGTGATACCGTCAATGATGATCATTGTAACAGCAAAGTTTTCAACTGTCATGTTTTGGTTGCATTTATGACAGCTGTGATTACTAGTGATCAGTGGTGGCCCGTCCATAAGGGGCGCAGGGACGCCGTCCCCCTAATCAATGTGCCAGGCCCCTAATCTACATGCAGGGCGCCGGACGCATGGATTCCAACTGGGTTTTTTTTTTAGAAGCACGTGATTACAGGCTGAGGCTTTAATTGGCTTCAAAGAAGGGTGGGCTCGGGGCGCAGAGCAATGCGCCCCAAGCCCACTGTATTTGTGTGACAATAGCAAATTAATATTCACTATGGTCTTTCTGATTCTCCTCCCGGCCAATCAGGAAAACGGGTCCTAGTCACCTGATTAGCCAAGAGAAGAAGTGATCCTATTGGCTGCCGAGGAGGAGGAGGAGGAAGGAGATGCAGGGAAAGTCTGAGGAAGCGCTGCCCGAGACCTAGATTGGGGAAGTGCGGGGCTGGTGCCCCACGACTGGGGAGGGGGGGGTGCCTGTAACCAGAGCGACCGACCAGAGGGGGGGGGGCGTGCCTGTGACCAGTACAACTGACCGGAGGGGGGGGCGTGCCTGTAAGCAGAGCGACTGACCGGGGCCACCATCTGGGGGGGAGGGGTGGATTGTTTGCCAACCCCCCAAAAAATATACCACCAGCCGCCACTGCTAGTGATATGTGATTGGCTACAGCTGATTCGCATGGTACAGGGTGCTGTGATTGGACCAGGTACCATGTGATAGCTGTGGGCCAATCATGGCATAGGAAACACCGCTGTT
>CM053033.1:228903355-229125855 GCA_028564925.1 Lithobates sylvaticus
TGTTTACACACGTGATCAGCTGTCATTGGCTGACAGCTGATCACGTGGTAGGGGGCCGGGATCGGCCCCTTACTCGGATCGGTGATCACCCGAGTCTTGGTGTCGGTGATCACAGCGGGCGCCCTGCAGGGGGCGCGCGGGGAGCGTGCAAAGGGGAGGACGTCCTATGACGGCCTCCCCGAAATTCGGGTCCGCGCTGTGGTCGTCATTTGGCTATAGCGCGGACCTCAAGTGGTTAATGGCATCCCTGTCTTATGCCGCGTACACACGGTCGGACTTTCCAATGGCAAATGTGCGATGGGAGCTTGTTGTCGGAAATTCCGACCGTGTGTAGGCTCCATCGGACAGTTTCCATCGAAATTTCCGTCGCACAAAATTAGAGATCTGGTTCTCAAATTTTCCAACAACAAAATCAGTTTCGTGGAAATTCCGATCGTGTGTACACAATTCCGACGCAGAAAGTGCCACGCATGCTCGGAATCAAGCAGAAGAGCCGCACTGGCTATTAACCGCTTCCCGACCGGCCACTGCATATATACGTCAGCAGAATGGCACGGGCAGGCAGAATCACGTACCTGTACGTGATCGTGCATGTGCCTGCCCGTGGGTCGCGCGCGCGCCGCTAGCGGCGCGCTCGCGACCTGGTCGGGAGCTCCGTGACCCCGGCCGCGGGACCAGCGGACCCGATTGCCGCTGGTATCCCGCGATCGGGTTACGGAGCTGAAGAACGGGGAGAGGTCTATGTAAACAAAACCTCTCCCCGCGCTTCCTACACTGACTGTCAGTGATCGGCGGTTCCCTGTCATCGGAACGCCGATCAATGACGTCAGACGTACAGCCACGCCCCCCTACAGTAAAAAAAAACACAACACGTCACACTGACTCCTCCCCGGCCCCTAGTGGTTAACCCCCTAACTACAACTGTCATTTACATAGGAATCAGTGCTATTTAAATAGCAGTGATTGCTGTATAAATGACAAATGTCCCAAAAATGTGTCAAAAATATCCGATGTGTCCGCCAAAATGTCGCAGTCACAATAAAAATCGCTGATCGCCGCCATTACTAATAAAAAAAAAATATTAATAAAAATGCTATAAAACTATCCCCTATTTTGTAAACGCTATAACTTTTGCGCAAACTAATCAATAATCGCTAATTGCGATTTTTTTTTACCAAAAATATGTAGAAGAATACGTATCGGCCTAAACTGAGGAAAAAAAATGTTTTTTTATATATATTTTTTGGGGATATTTATTATAGCAAAAAGTAAAAAATATTGCATTTTTTTCAAAATTGTCGCTCTATTTTTGTTTATAGCGCAAAAAATAAAAACCGCAGGGGCGATCAAATACCACCAAAAGAAAGCTCTATTTGTGGGAAAAAAAGGACGCCAATTTTGTTTTGGAGCCACGTCGCATGACCGCGCAATTGTTAGTTAAAGCGACGCAGTGCCGAATTGCAAAAAGGGGCCTGGTCCTTTGGCTGCCAATTGGTCCGGGGCTGAAGTGGTTAAACTTAATTTTTCTCGGCTCGTTGTACGTGTTGTACGTCACCGCGTTCTTGACGTTCGCAATTTCCGATCAACTTTGTGTGACTGTGTGTATGCAAGACAAGTTTGAGCCAACATCCGTCGGAAAAAAATCCATGGATTTTGTTGTCGATTTGGCCCACCCTTTCCAGCAGTGGCGGTTGGTGGTAAACAAAAATTGGGGGGGGGAGGGGGTCAAACAGCGCTGCTATATATATATATATATATATATATATATATATATATATATCAGGTTGGTCGGGTCACCCACACCACCCACCCCTGTTTTTTTACAAGTGCCTTAAAGATATTATTCCCTCAATTTTTAAGCATGATTTAATCACTTCCTGACTATGAAGCTTCTTTCTCTATAATCTTCACCTATGTTCCTCCAGTGTATGCCGGCGCTGTGACCGCTGCCTCAGGTTTCCTGTCTCAGGGTGGCTCCTTTCTCTCGCAGCATCCTATGGAGTCACCTTTACATGGGGCGGGGGGGGGGGGACTAGAGCTGTGTATTCTACACTGTGTACATTGATAGAGACACATGGGGGGAGATTTACTAAAGTTGTAAAATCTGGTGCAGCTCTGCACAGAAACCAATCAAACCAACTCCTGCCCCCCCCCATACCCCCATAGACTAGAATGGCAAGGCACTGCCCTTCTCCTGCCCCCCCATACCCCCATAGACTAGAATGGCAAGGCACTGCCCTTCTCCTGTACCCCCCCTTACATACCCCCATAGACTAGAATGGCACGGCACTGCCCTCCTCCTGCCCCCTCCCATACCCCTATAGACTATAATGGTAAGGCACTGCCCTCCTTCTACCCCCCCCCCCCATACCCCCATAGACTAGAATGGCAAGGCACTGCCCTCCTCCTGCCCACCCCCATAGGCTAGAATGGCAAGGCACTGCCCTCCTCCTGCCCCCCCCATACCCCCATAGACTAGAATGGCAAGGCACTGCCCTCCTCCTGCTCCCCCTCCATACCCCCATAGACTAGAATGGCAAGGCACTGCCCTCCTCCTGCCCCCCCACCATACCCCCATAGACTAGAATGGCAAGGCACTGCCCTCCTCCTGCCCCCCCTCCATACCCCATAGACTAGAATGGCACGGCACTGCCCTCCTCCTGCCCCCTCCCATACCCCTATAGACTAGAATGGTAAGGCACTGCCCTCCTTCTACCCCCCCCCCATACCCCCATAGACTAGAATGGCAAGGCACTGCCCTCCTCCTGCCCACCCCATAGGCTAGAATGGCAAGGCACTGCCCTCCTCCTGCCCCCCCCATACCCCCATAGACTAGAATGGCAAGGCACTGCCCTCCTCCTGCCCCCCCTCCATACCCCCATAGACTAGAATGGTAAGGCACTGCCCTCCTCCTGCCCCCCCTCCATACCCCCATAGACTAGAATGGCAAGGCATAGTTGTAAAATCTGGTGCAGCTCTGCACAGAAACCAATCAAACCAACTCCTGCCCCCCCCCCCCCATACCCCCATAGACTAGAATGGCATGGCACTGCCCTCCTCCTGCCCCCCCCCCCTTTTTCAAGCTAACAGATTGGCTGCAGACCACACTGTCCACTGTTAAATCTTTCCTGTGAAGACCAGAAGTTCCCGGGAATCTCCACCTAATCATCATTGGCTGTATAGGTTGCGGTGCTCGCACAGACTCATACAATCATCATTGGACAGATCGGGTCGCCGTCCTCTAAGGACTCTGTAAGAATATTCAGGTTTAAAGTAAAACTCCGACCCCCCCAGAGATGACACAGCAAGAAAAACCTGGTTCAGGATCTCAAGGATCTTACCCACCCCCCAATCCAAAGCTTAATTTTGTTGGAATGTGATGCAGTAATTGTTTATTGAAACCTTGCAATTGTTTTGATTGCAAGTAATTGGTGGGCGTGTCCCAGCCGGCGCGTGCCAAAACGTGGCGTTTGTTTCCAATTAAAGGCGCTGACATTTGACCGTTCATTTTGCAGCTCATGTAGCGAAGAAATCTAAACCTCCCCAGAGATACAATAACATTGTATCCATTTCATGGCGTGTCGCCATTGAGGGTCTGCGCAGGGCTGGATTGGAGGGGAAACGAGCGACACAGAAATAAGACCCTCACCCTGAAATACAGTGCCTTGAAAAAGTATTCATACCCCTGGAAATTTTCCACATTCTGTCATGTTACAACCAAAAACGTAAATGTATTTTATTGGGATTTTCTGTGATAGACCAACACAAAGTGGCACATAATTGTGAAGTGGAAGGAAAATGATAAATGATTCTCAACATTTTCTACAAATAAATATGTGAAAAGTGTGGGGGGCATTAGTATGGCGCCCACTGGAGCAAGAGAAGAAGAAGACTTTGTGGGACAGTTTTATTTTTTAATAAAAGGACTTGTCCCAAGGCGTGTATTGTGTTTTCTTTTTACCATTTTCACAATTTTTTTTGTGAAATGGTAGGGGTACATTTGTACCCCGTTACCAATTCACACAGGGGGGGGTGGCGGGATCTGAGGGTTAAAGGGGGCTTCCTGATTCTGATAAGCCCCCCAGCCCGCAGACCCCCACAACTTCCAAGCAAGGGTTGTGGGGATGAGGCCCTTATCCTCATCAACATGGGGACAAGGTGCTTTTGGGGGGCTACCCCAAAGCACCCTCCCAATGTTGAGGGCATGTGGCCTGGTACGGTTCAGGAAGGGGGGGCGCTCTCTCGTCCCCCCCTCTTTTCCTGCGGCCTGCCAGGTTGCGTGCTTGGATAAGGGTCTGGTATGGATTTTTTTCAATTTTGGTTGGGGGTTCCCCTGTGGGGGAATCCCATGCTGTTTTTTTTTTCAATGACTTTTATCTGTATTGCCGGGACCGACAATTCATTGTAGCCGCGAGTAGTTTTTTTTTTTTTGTTTCCTTTAGAAATGTAATTTTGCTCTTGGACTGTTGCACCGGTCGGGACCCCCGTGAGTCCGGTCGTGGGTCGCGCGGGCTTGATCGCCACGGGGATAACCGCGATCGTCTCACGGGAAGGCTGAACGGGGAGATGCGGAAGTAAACAGCATCTCCCCGTCCTGCCTAGCAACAAGTGACACTGATCTCTGCTCCCTGTGATTGGAGCAGAGATCAGTGTTCACTAACACACAGCCACACCCCCCACAGTTAGTAACACGCCCCTAGGAACACTTAACCCCTACACTGCCACCCCCTGGTTAACCCCTTCACTGCCAGTGTCATTTACACAATAATCAGTGCATTTAAATAGCACTGATTGCTGTATAAATGACAATGGTCCCAAAAATGTGTCAAAAATGTCCGATGTGTCCGCCATAATGTCGCAGTCACAATAATAAAATCGCTGTTTGCCGCCATTACTAGTAAAAAAAAAAATTATTAATAAAAATACCATAAAACTTTCCCCTATTTTGTAGACGCTATAACTTTTGCGCAAACCAATCAATAAACGCTATTACAAGGGATGTTTAACCACTTGCCGACCAGCTCAAACAGATATACTCCAGAAGGTCGGCTCTCCTGCACGAACCGTGTCCCAGGCAGCCCATCACCCCTACAGTTAGAACACACCCAGGGAACACACTTAACACCTTGATCGCCTCCTAGTGTTAACCCCTTCCCGGTCAGTGTAATGTTTACATTGCATTGTTATAGCACTGATCAATTTAATAATGTCACTGGTCCCCAAAAAGTGTAATTTGGGATCAGATTTGTCCGCTGCAATGTCGCAGTCCCGCTAAAAATCGCAGATCACCGCCATTACCAGTAAAACAATAAAAATTTTAAAAAAAGTCCCTAACTATCCCGTAGTTTGTATATGCAATAACTTTTGCGCAAACCAGTCAATATACGCTTATTGCAATTTTTTTTTACCAAAAATATGTAAAAGAATATATATCGGCCTAAACTGATGAATACATTTGTTTTTTTATATATTTTATTTTTTTTGGATATGTATATAGCAGAAAGTAAAAAAAAAAATATATATATTTTTTTAAATTGTTGGCATTTTTTGGTTTAAAGCGCAAAAAATAAAAACCACAGAGATGATCAAATACCACGATCAAATAATGGCAAGAAAAAACAAAAAAAACAAATAGAAAAGAAAACAATTTTTATTTCAATATTAATTCAGGTGTTTTTTAATTAAAAAATAGCAAGAAAAAACAAAAAAAACGAATAGAAAAGAAAACACTTTTTATTTCAATATTAATTCAGGTGTTTTATTTAAAAATAGCAAGACAAAAATGATAGAAAAGAAAACACTTTTTATTTCAATATTAATTCAGCTGTTTTATTCAAAAATAGCAAGAAAAAACAAACAGAAAAAAAAACTTTTTATTTCAATATTAATTCAGGTGTTGTTTTATTCAAAAATAGCAAGAAAAAAAACCTGAATTAATATTGAAATAAAAAAAAAATCCTGTTTGTTTTTTTGTTTTTTCTTGATATTTTTGAATAAAACACCTGAATTAATATTGAAATAAAAAGCTTCTTTTTTTATTTTTTTTAATTTTTTTGTAAAAGGGTAAATTACAACAATGACTTGAACCTTTAATTTGTAACATCAATGCTCAGCAAAAGTGGAGTGTTCCTTTAAACTTGCCTTTTTTCTCTCCTCGGAGGGATGTCAGCATGGCAACCCCTTTTTATGAGGGTGTCATCTGTTGATGAAGACAGCTTGAAAAAAAAAAAGAAGAAGACACAAGCGACAGCCCGCAATGTGTACGGCGACCAGCTGCAGCCGGCCCATAAGGGACTCCGCCAGAGGGGCCGCCCCAACTTTCTGACTTTTGAGTGATACCAAAGAGTTTCAGATGGTGGGAAGCCTGGGGGGGGGACAGCCGCCAGTCTGTTCAGGAATACAGAATAAAAAAAAAGGGAATCTGCAAGCTGAGAGCGTTCGGAGAATTGAAGATGACGATCGGCCTGTGTGACAATCTCACCGTGACATCGCCGATGCATTGCGACATTTTTTTTGTAACTTTTCATATTATGAGAAATATAAAATGTAAGGAATTTTTTTTTTTTAAATTTAAAGCTGAAGAACCAGGAAAATATAAAAGACACACATTAACCGCTTCAGCCCCCGGAAAAGGATTTACCCCCTTCCTGACCAGGCCTTTTTTTTTTCCGTTGCTTTAACCGCCAATTTTGTTTGGGTACAGCATCGCACGACCGCGCAATTAGATGAATATATGTAACGAATTGTGCGGTTGTGCGACGTTGTACCCAAACAAAATTGATGTCCCTTTTTTTTCCCACAAATAGAGCTTTCTTTTGGTGGTATTTGATTACCTTTTGCTTTTAAAGAAAAAAAGTGCAACAATTTAGAAAAAAAAAAGTGCGACAATTTAGAAAAAAAAAAAGAGCGACAATTTAGGAAAAAAAAAAGTGCGACAATTTAGAAAAAAAAAAAGTGCGACAATTTAGAAAAATAAAAAGAGCGACAATTTAGGGGAAAAAAAGGGCGACAATTTAGAAAAAAAAAAGAGCGACAATTTAGAGAAAAAAAAGAGCGACAATTTGGAAAAAAAAGAGCGACAATTTGGAAGAAAATATATTTTTTTTACTTTTTGCTATAATAAATATCCCCCAATTAAAAAAAAACAAAAACAAATGTCTTCCACAGTTTAGGCCAATATGTATACATATTTTTGGTAAAAAAAAAAAAAAAAGGGCGACAATTTAGAAAAAAAAAAAAGAGCGACAATTTAGAAAAAAAAAAAAGAACGACAATTTGGGAAAAAAAGAGCGACAATTTTGAAAAAATATATATTTTTTTTTACTTTTTACTATAATAAATATCCCCCAATTAAAAAACAAAAAACAAAAAAAAACAAATGTCTTCCACAGTTTAGGCCAATATGTATACATATTTTTGGTAAAAAAAAAAAATAAAAATCGCAATAAGCGTATATTGATTGGTTTGCGCAAAAATTATAGCGTCTACAAAATAGGGGCTAGGTTTATGCCATTTTTATTAATATTTTTTTTCACTAGTAATGGAGGCGATCTGCGATTTTTATCTGGACTGCGACATTGTGGGGGACAGATCGGACTCTTTTGGGACCATTGACATTTATACAGCGATCAGTGCTATAAAAATGCACTGATTACTGTATAAAATGACACTGGCAGGGAAGGGGTTAACAGTAAGGGGGTGATCAAGGGGTTAACTGTGTAAAAAAAAAAAGAGTAAGAAAAAGTGTCACTTTTGAAAAAATCTAAAAAAAAATTTACTTTCTGCTATAAAACATTTCCAAAAAAACGAGAAAAAAAAGCGAATTTATTCATCAGTTTAGGCCGATATATATTCTGCTACATATTTTTGGTAAAAAAAAATTGCAATAAGCGTATATTGATTGGTTTGCGCAAAAGTTATCGCGTCTACAAAATAGGGGATAGATTTGTGGAATTTTTAATATTATTATTTTTATTTTTTTTATTAGTAATGGCGGTGATCTGCGTTTTTTTTTACGACATTATGGCGGACACATCGGACACTTTTGACACTATTTTGGGACCATTGTCATTTATACAGCGATCCGTGCTATAAAAACGCATTGATTACTGTGTAAATAACACTGACAGGGAAGAGGTTAAACACTAGGGGGCGATCAAGGGGTTAAGTGTGTCCTAGGCAGTGATTCTAACTGTAGGGGGGAGGGGTTACCACTGACATGACAGTGATCACGGCTCCCGATGACAGGGAGCAGTAGATCTCTGTCGTGTCATAGACATCTCCCCGTTCTGCGGCTCCGTGACGTGATCGCGGGACACCGGCAGACATAGAATCCGCGGGTCCTGCGGGCACGGTCACGGAGCATGCGGCGCGCGCCCACAATGGTGCTTCTTAAAGGGGATGTACCTATCCCATGTGTCCCTTGGCCACTCCCACTCCAAATAGGCATAGTACTCCGCCCTATATGGCTGGCAAGGAGTCACACTGGGAGACACCCTCTGAAGGCGCGTGTGGGTGGGTCCACACCTGCAGCAAATTCCCAGAGATATCATACGTTTCGAAAATGTTTCCTAAACTTATGATAGCAAAAGATATTTAATCAATATTTAAAAGAAACTGTCAATTATTTGTTGACATTTGAAATGCTAAAATATAATTTTCTAAACAGCAAACCTTTCCCCCTGAGGAAGACCGTGACCATGTAGGTCGAAACGCGTCGGGAACTTTATACTCTCGGGATCTTCTAATATGTGATGCTGTGTATAATCTTGTGTTTATATTTTTTGTATTTGGAATGGTATCAGATCCCCTTACCAGAGCTCATATTTTAACTGCTATGTGCCTTTGTTATACTAACTTTCTAATAAAGAATCTTTTTTTTAACCAATTAATTCCTTGATATCATTCACCTTGCTGCTAAAAAAAAAAACCCTCTGGGGGAACCTTTCCCATATTGTATTCATTTGGGGGGTGCAGCACCAATATCCCTCATACCATGTGTCTTTCCTATGCTATTTATTAGTAGTGAAGGATTAGGACCCCTATAATATTTGTATTGCCGTCTGAACCCCCGGCCCCGCTGACCATAATGGCCATAGATACACTTTAACCACTTGCCCACCAGGCTTCCTGACCAAGCCATTTTTCAGCTTTCAGCACTGTCGCATTTTGAATGATAATTGCGCGGTCATGCAACGATGTACCCAAATAAAATTTTTAGCATTTTTTTTTCCACAAATAGAGCTTTCTTTTGGTGGTATTTGATCACCTCTGCGTTTTTTATTTCTTGCGCTATAAACAAAAGAAGAGGGACAAGTTTGAAAAAACGCAATATTTTTTTACTTTTTATTATAATAAATATCCAATTTTTTATTTTTATTTTTTTAAACAAAATTTTTTCTTAGTTTAAGCCGATACGTATTCTTCTGCATATTTTTGGTAAAAAAAAAAATCGCAATAAGCGTATATTGATTGGTTTGCGCAAAAGTTATAGCGTAGGGGATAAATGTATGGCATTTTTATTATTATTATTATTTTTTTACTAGTAATGTCGGCGATCTGCGATTTTTTATCCTGACTGCGACATTGCGGCGGACATATCATACATATCGGCCTAAACTGAGGAAAAATAAATGTTTTTTATATATTTTTGGGGGATATTTATTATAGCAAAAAGTAAAAAAAATACTGCGTTTTTTTTCAAAATCGTTGCTCTTTTTTTTGTTTATCGCGCAAAAAATAAAAACGTCAGGGGTGATCAAATACCACCAAAAGAGATCTCTATTTTTGGGGAAAAAAAGGACGTCAATTTTGTTTGGGTGCAATGTCGCACGACCGCGCAATTGTCAGTTAAAGCGAAGCAGTGCCGTATCGCAAAAATGGCCTGGTCACTAGGGGGGGGGGGGTAAATCTTCTGGAGATGAAACCTGGAAGCCGATTGGTTTCTATGCAGAGCTGCTCCAGATTTTGCACCCTCCACTTTAAGTAAATCTCCAACCTACAGAGTTGAATGCGACTTTAGTGCTCCTTTAAGGGAATGCCTATTGTTTTAATTTATGTTTGTTTATTTATTATATTTTCATTTATTTATTATGTTTACAACTAAAAAATATGATTTTTTAATGAAGGATTTAAAATAAGAATCTCAGATTTATGCAGATTCGATGGAAGCCTCCTGGCGTGCCGATGGCGATTAGACACAAAAACAATCATTGGAATGTTATTTATATAACGGTCGTCCATGCGGCAGAAAATGATGGGATTGGTCACAAAAGTAACAGTTTTGGTGTCAGTTGGGGGTCCAATCAAGGCGCTCCGTAACCCTGGATCATGTGATCTGACGGCCCCCGCGTTCCATGAATTAATCAGCGAAAATAACTGACGGAGCAGTAATAACTCTTTTTATAGGACTACGATCGTTTAGGGGGGTCGCATTCCATGTATGGAAATACATAAAGTTTTCAAAAAAGTTTTGGGTGGGGGGGGAGGAGCCTGAAATGGAGCATCAAAAGCACATTTAGCCTTTAGGGCCCCATTCGCACTGACATGTCGCGGTAACACGTGCGTTGTCGCAAAAAACGCACGGCGACTGACAATACATGCGTTTGGTGTGATGCTTCCCCCATTCTTTCGAAATGACAACCCGACGCACCTCTCTGATTTTGGCGCGGTAAATCCGACCGCGTGTGCGCTCCATCTGACTATTGTTGTCGGATTTTCCGCAGACAAATGTTGGATGGCAGGTTTTAAAATTTTCCGCGGCCAACTGTGTGTTGTCGGATTTTCCGAGCGTGTGTACACAAGTCCGTCGGACACGAGTCCAAAGTACGAACACGCATGCTCGGAAGCAAGGACGAGCCGGAAGCGGTCGGTCTCGTAATGGAGAGTTAACATTCGTGACGCGGCAGATTATGAAGCGCACAATTCTCTTCTTCTTTAACCACTTTCCGCCCCGGACCATTTTGCTGGCTTAAGACCAGAGCCCCTTTTTGCGATTCGGCACTGCGTCGCTTTTAACTGACAATTGCGCGGTCGTGCGACGTGGCTCCCAAACAAAATTGGCGTCCTTTTTTCCCCACAAATAGAGCTTTCTTTTGGTGGTATTTGATCGCCCCGGCGGTTTTTATTTTTTGCGCTATAAACAAAAATAGAGCGACAATTTTGAAAACAATGCAATATTTTTTGCTATAATAAATATCCCCCAAAAATATATAAAAAACATTTTTTTCCCTCAGTTTAGGCCGATACGTATTCTTCTACATATTTTTGGTAAAAAAAATCGCAATTAGCGATTATTGATTGGTTTGCGCAAAAGTTATAGTGTTTACAAAATAGGGGATAGTTTTTTATAGCATTTTTATTAATATTTTTTTTTTTTACTAGTAATGGCGGCGATCAGCGATTTTTATTGTGACTGCGACATTATGGCGGACACATCGGACATTTTTGACACATTTTTGGGACCATTGTCATTTATACAGCAATCAGTGCTATTTAAATGCATTGATTCCTGTATAAATGACAGTTGTAGTGAAAGAGTTAACCACTAGGGGGAGGGGAGGAGTTATGGGCTGTGACGTGTGTTTTTTACATTAGGGGGCGGGTCTGACGTCTGACGTCATTGATCGGCTTTCCCGATGACAGGCAGAGTAGGAAGCGCGGGGAGAGGATTGTTTACACAGACCTCTCCGCGTTCTTCAGCTCCGTGACCCGATCGCGGGACACCAGCGGTGATCGGGTCGGCTGGTCCCGCGGCCGGGGTCATGGAGCTCCCGACCGGGACGCGAGCGCGCCGCTGGCGCGCGCGCGCGACCCACGGGCAAGCATTTAAAGGACCACGTACAGGTACGTGGTTTTGCCTGCTCCGTGCCATTCTGCTGACGTATATATGCAGTGGGCGGTCGGGAAGCGGTTAAGCACTTGCCTCCCGGGCACTTTTACCCCCCTTCCTGCCCAGGCCGATTTTCAGCGTTCAGCGCTGTCACACTTTAGCCTCGTACACACGATCGGACTTTCCGACGGGAAATGTTCGATGACAGGCTGTTGGCGGTAAATCCGACCGCGTGTCTATTTATGACATCACCACCGGGACCTACAAGAGAGGTCGGTAAGTAATCAAACCCATCGGTGTTCATCCTCAACCGCCAGCGCCGGGTCCATCGGACTCTCCAGGCATATTGATAAGATGATTGAATAGCACGGTGTACGGAGGTTTCCCGGGGGGGAACCTTTCTTTTGCTATGTTGTTTTTTATACACTTTAGATTGATACGTTGTTTAAATGACACAAATTGTGACACTTGTAGCGTGTTGTGTTTGTAATTTAATCCGAGGACAAGGTTGACGAGCTGCAGGACCTTGAAAGGTTGGTTCTCGGAGGGTTTTGGGAAAACGTCAAACATTTAGCAAAGTGCCAGCTGGGATGAAGTAACCTTGATGCTCCCAACATATGTCCAACAGTTACAGCATGATGGGAGCATGTGTGTGAGACAAGGAGCTGAGGAAAAAAGAAAAAAAAAAATTCAATAAAAGATCCCTGGACTAAAAATCACCCTCACTGCAGCCTCACTGCAGCAGGACAACAGATGATGCATTTTTTTTTTTATTGGGAAAAATAAATGTCGGTAGCAGGCTGCACAAACTGTTTGTCGTAATTTCTGTAATAGATTCATTCCTATGATCGCCAGCTCCATCTAGTGGCCAAAGTGCGGTATAGTCCTCTTAAATAACGGAGGGAAAAAATATATATATGGCATTTTGGCCACTAGACAGTACAGTAAAACCTCAGATTGCGAGTAACGCGGTTTACGAGCGTTTTCGCAATACAAGCTGTATTTAAAAAAAAAATATAAAAATCCTGACTCGATTTGCGAGCGTTGTCTCGCAGGACGAGCAGGAGTCAAGCCTCTGGGGTGTGCGGTACCGCATGTTGGCCAGAGGTGCGGGGGAGCCGGTGATGCTCGGAACGGTTCGGATACTCAGAGACGCTCTGAGCAGTGGCGGTGTGTCCATAAGGGCGCACGGGCACCGCCACCTTTCTCCTGCCACCCCCATCTAGTACCAATAGATAGATTCATGCATTGCATGAATCTATCTATGGCCGCCGCTGCCACCCGCTATTCAGACGCCCGGCCCCTTTTCGGGCGCAGGGGGCCTGAATTACAGCGGCGAGGTGTGGTTTTGAAGCACCTGATTAGAGCCATAGGCTCTAATAGGCGTCAAAAAAGGTGGGCGCTCGCAGGTCACTCAGCTGTGTTAGAAAAGCGAATGAATATTCGACTTCCTAACACTAAACAGCCTCTCCGCCAATCAGGTGCTCGGATCTGTTACCCGTCACTTGATTGGCTGAAACGACAGGCGCTGCAGCAATTGATGGGCACAAGTGGCTGCATATGATGGGCACAGTGGCTGCATATGATGGGTACAATGGCTGCATATGATGGGCACAGTGGCTGTGTTTGATGGGTACAAGTGGCTGCATTTGATTGGCACAAGTGGCTGCATATGATGGGCACAATGGCTGCATATGATGGGCACAAGTGGCTGCATATGATAGGCACAAGTGGCTGCATATGATGGGCACGGTGGCTGCATGCATATGATGGGCACAAGTGGCTGCATATGATGGGCACGGTGGCTGCATATGATGGGCACAAGTGGCTGTATATGATGAGCACAGTGACTGCATATGATGGGTACAAGTGGCTGCATTTGATGGGCACAGTGGCTGCATATGATGGGCACAGTGGCTGCATATGATGGGCACATGTGGCTGCATTTGATGGGCACAGTGGCTGCATTTGATGGGCACACATGGCTGCATATGATAGGTACAGTGGCTGCATATGATGGGCACAGTGGCTGCATATGATGGTCACAAGTGGCTGCATATGATGGGCACGGTGGCTGCATATGATGGGCACAGTGGCTGCATATGATGGACACAAGTGGCTGCATATGATGGGCACAGTGGCTGCATATGATGGGCACTTTGGCTGCATATGATGGGCACAAGTGGCTGCATATGATGAGCACAGTGACTGCATTTGATGGGCACAAGTGGCTGCATTTGATGGGCACAAGTGGCTGCATTTAGGCACAAGTGGCTGCATTTAGGCACAAGTGGCTGCATTTGATGGGCACAGTGGCTGCATTTGATGGGCACAGTGGCTGCATAAGATGGGCACACGTGGCTGCGTTTGATGGGAACAGTGGCTGCATTTGATGGTCACACGTGGCTGCATATGATGGGCCCAGTGGCTGCATTTGATGGGCACAGTGAGGCTGCAATTGATGGGGGGTGCTTCAGTATTTTTAGTTTGTTTGCGCCCCCCCCCCCCCAAAAAGTTTGAGCACCAGCAGCCACTGGCTCTGAGACACTCGGAGACACTCGGTGCCCCCCCCCACCACTGGCCACATGCGGTACTGCATACACTAGCAGTGACACTGGAACAAATTAGTTTCCATTGATACCTATGGGGAAATTCGCATTGATATTTACAAGCATGCTTCTGGAATGAATTATGCTCGTAATCCAAGGTATTACTGTACTGAAAATACTCCTGTGTGAATTAAAGTGATACTAAACACACACAATGTTTAATTTACAATGTCTCTTCTCTCTCTGTATGTGGAGGATGGTGCTGTAATTATTTTTATTAAAAATAAAAAATAAATCGAAATACCTTCATTCCTAATCGATATACAGTGGAACCTTGGATTACGAGCATAATCCATTCCAGGAGAATGCTTGTAATCCAAAGGACTTGCATATCAAAGCGAGTTTCCCCATAGAAGTCAATGGAAACGAAGATCATTTGTCCTGCACTGACTTCTATTACATGCAATACCACATGTGGCCAGAGGTTGGGGGGCGGGGCGCCGGAGAGCCTCGGAAATACTCGGGGCAGTTCCGGCTGAACTCGGAAAGGCTCAAAAACACTTGGGAACGGAGTATTTCCGAGTATTTCCGAATGGCTCCTAACCGTTCCAAGCGTCCCTGGCGCCCCCGCACCTCTGGCCAAATGCGGTACTGCACACCCCATTAGTTACAATTCTGCTCGTTTTGCATTTGGCAGCATTTGGCACACCGGCAGCATTTAATGGGCACACCGGCAGCATTTGATGGGCACAGTGGCGACATTTGATGGTACAGTGGCGGCGTTTGATGGGCACAGTGGCAGCATTTGATGGGCACAGTGGCGACATTTGATGGTACAGTGGTGGCGTTTGATGGTACAGTGGCTGCAACTGATGTTTTTATTTCTGATTTTTTTAGTTTGCTTGCGCCCCCCCTAAAAATTTTGAGCAACAGCTGTCACTGGTTTATATGTGCATTTATATATATATATATATATATATATATATATATATATATATATATATATATAGTGTGTGTGTGTGTTTTTATTTAAAAATGAAGAAATTGGTTCCTTTATATGCAGCCACCAGGGGCGGACTGACCATTCGGCCACTCGGGCACTTCCCGAGGGCCCCAGGCCCCTAGGGGGCCCCATCTAGGTTGCCAGCCTCAGTAAAACCAGGGACAGTATGTAAAAATTTGTGTTTTTTTTTTTTACATCTGTTTCTGAAATGTCCCTTACTGACATCCTTTTGGTCTAAAAATCCAGAGATTATAGCTGCCCCACCTCTCCAGTACCTTCTTAGCTAATATAAACATGTCTGTGTATACTGTGTGATTGTATACTGTGTGTGTGTGTATACTGTGTGGCCCCATAATCTCTGATTGCCTGGGGGCCCCATAATCTCCTATTGCCCGGGGGCCCCATGAGTTGTCAGTCCGCCCTTGGCAGCCACCCACTTATGACTGGGCCCTGGTGTTCCAACATCGGGCTCAGAGGTCGGGGGGGGGGGGGCCCTGAGGGTTCAAGTTATGCCACTGTCTATGCTTAACTTATTTTTTTTCATCTTTGAGATATAAAGGAAATTAAATAATTTCTCGGAACGCAATGCTGCCGGAACAAAGTCTAGCTTGTCCCAGGGCAGCTGACAACTCAGAGTATTGAAAGCCAAAGACCCTGATGGAGGAGGCAGAGATGGAGCGGAGGGGAGGTGGGACGCGATGGCCCCCCGAGAGAGACGAGCATTAGAGATCTTCATTTTCAGGACACTTTGATCTTGATATCTGCTGTAAACTGACGAGCGCACTTTAAAGGGAGAGCCCATCCGAAACGAATATTTCAGCTTTGGGTAGATGGAGGAAAGCTTCTCCGAAGGACCCCTGTGCCGATTCTAATCCCCGGCACAGACAGACACCGAGGGGTAAAATATCCTTCTATTCATACCATGCTTCTTTTCAATTTACATGCTTATAATCCTTTCTATTCTCCGCTGATGGCGACTCCTACGATCACCTGAGGTCCCGGCTTACTTCTCTTCCAATCAAAATATCTCCAAAATAATAAGCAGCCATCTGATTATTAATTCTAATTATTGTTTGATCTGTTCTTTTCCATCTCCTGGTTTATCCACAAAATTATTTCTAATTAATAATAAGATTAAATAATAATAAGATTAAATCATTTCTAATTTCTCAGGAGCCGTTCATGATAAATGGCACAGTTTATGTGTATCAACATATTAACATGCTTTGCACCAAGTTAAAGGGGTGTTTTTTTTTTTTTTTAAAAAAAGGTTCTTCTTTCCATTTCCTAAACAGTTCGATTGTTATTCATTCATACAAAATAGAGGAAAAATACTGCATTTTGGCCACTAGCTGGAGCTGAGGATCATATTTATTCCTGTGATCCTCAGCTCCATCTAGTGGCCATAATGTGGTATTTTCACAAACCACTTTTTAAAATGAATGAATACCATTCAAACTATTAAAAAAAAAAAAAAAAAAAACGAAGGAGAACATTCGATTTTGCACAGAACAAAATGGATCAGCAGTTTCATTGGATTAATAACTATGTAAAGGTGCATATGCTCCCCTACCCTTACTGTGTCCTCAGTGCACACGCTCCCCTACCCTTACTGTGTCCTCAGTGCACACGCTCCCCTACCCTTACTGTGTCCTCAGTGCACACGCTCCCCTACCCTCACTGTGTCCTCAGTGCGCACGCTCCCCTACCCTCACTGTGTCCTCAGTGCACACGCTCCCCTACCCTCACTGTGTCCTCAGTGCACACGCTCCCCTACCCTCACTGTGTCCTCAGTGCACACGCTCCCCTACCCTCACTGTGTCCTCAGTGCACACACTCCCCTACCCTCACTGTGTCCTCAGTGCACACGCTCCCCTACCCTCACTGTGTCCTCAGTGCGCACGCTCCCCTACCCTCACTGTGTCCTCAGTGCACACGCACCCCTACCCTCACTGTGTCCTCAGTGCGCACGCTCCCCTACCCTCACTGTGTCCTCAGTGCACACGCTCCCCTACCCTCATTGTGTCCTCAGTGCACACGCTCCCCTACCCTCACTGTGTCCTCAGTGCACACGCTCCCCTACCCTCACTGTGTCCTCGGTATGCACGCACCCCTACCCTCACTGTATCCTCAGAGCACACGCTCCCCTACCCTCACTGTGTCCTCAGTGCACACGCTCCCCTACCCTCACTGTGTCCTCGGTATGCACGCTCCCCTACCCTCACTGTATCCTCAGTGCACACGCTCCCCTACCCTCACTGTGTCCTCAGTGCACACGTTCCCCTACCCTCACTGTGTCCTCAGTGCACACGCTCTCCTACCCTCACTGTGTCCTCAGTGCACACGCCCCCCTACCCTCACTGTGTCCTCAGTGCACACGCTCCCCTACCCTCACTGTGTCCACAGTGCACACGCTCCCCTACCATTACTGTGTCCTCAGTGCACACGCTCCCCTACCCTCACTTTGTCCTCAGTGCACACGCTCCTCTACCCTCACTGTGTCCTCAGTGCACACGCTCCTCTACCCTCACTGTGTCCTCAGTGCACACGCTCCTCTACCCTCACTGTGTCCTCAGTGCACACGCTCCCCTACCCTCACTGTGTCCTCAGTGCACACGCTCCCCTATCCTCACTGTGTCCTCAGTGCACACGCTCCTCTACCCTCACTGTGTCCTCAGTGCACACGCTCCTCTACCCTCACTGTGTCCTCAGTGCACACGCTCCCCTACCCTCACTTTGTCCTCACTGCACACGCTCCCCTATCCTCACTGTGTCCTCAGTGCACACGCTCCCCTACCCTCACTGTGTCCTCAGTGCACACGCTCCCCTACCCTCACTGTGTCCTCAGTGCACACGCTCCCCTACCCTCACTGTGTCCTCAGTGCGCACGCTCCCCTATCCTCACTGTGTCCTCAGTGCACACGCTCCTCTACCCTCACTGTGTCCTCAGTGCACACGCTCCTCTACCCTCACTGTGTCCTCAGTGCACACGCTCCCCTACCCTCACTGTGTCCTCAGTGCACACGCTCCTCTACCCTCACTGTGTCCTCAGTGCACACGCTCCCCTACCCTCACTGTGTCCTCAGTATGCACGCTCCCCTACCCTCACTGTGTCCTCAGTATGCACGCTCCCCTACCCTCACTGTGTCCTCAGTGCACACGCTCCCCTACCCTCACTGTGTCCTCAGTGCACACGCTCCCCTACCCTCACTGTGTCCTCAGTGCGCACGCTCCCCTACCCTCACTGTGTCCTCAGTGTGCACGCTCCCCTACCCTCACTGTGTCCTCAGTGCACACGCTCCCCTACCCTCACTGTGTCCTCAGTGCACACGCTCCCCTACCCTCACTGTGTCCTCAGTGCACACGCTCCCCTACCCTCACTGTGTCCTCAGTATGCACGCTCCCCTACCCTCACTGTGTCCTCAGTACACACGCTCCCCTACCCTCACTGTGTCCTCAGTACACACGCTCCCCTACCCTCACTGTGTCCTCAGTGCACACGCTCCCCTACCCTCACTGTGTACACACTCCCCTACCCTCACTGTGTCCTCAGTGCACACGCTCCCCTACCCTCACTGTGTCCTCAGTGCACACGCTCCCCTACCCTCACTGTGTCCTCAGTGCACACGCTCCCCTACCTGCACTGTGTCCTCAGTATGCACGCACCCCTACCCTCACTGTGTCCTCAGTATGCACGCACCCCTACCCTCACTGTGTCCTCAGTGCACACGCTCCCCTACCCTCACTGTGTCCTCAATGCACACACTCCCCTACACTCACTGTGTCCTCAGTGCACACGCTCACCTACCCTCACTGTGTCCTCAGTGCACACGCTCCTCTACCCTCACTGTGTCCTCAGTGCACACGCTCCCCTACCCTCACTGTGTCCTCAGTGCACACGCTCCCCTACACTCACTGTGTCCTCAGTGCACACGCTCACCTACCCTCACTGTGTCCTCAGTGCACACGCTCCTCTACCCTCACTGTGTCCCCAGTGCACACGCTCCTCTACCCTCACTGTGTCCTCAGTGCACACGCTCCTCTACCCTCACTGTGTCCTCAGTGCACACGCTCCTCTACCCTCACTGTGTCCTCAGTGCACACGCTCCTCTACCCTCACTGTGTCCTCAGTGCACACGCTCCCCTACCCTCACTGTGTCCTCAGTGCACACGCTCCCCTACCCTCACTGTGTCCTCAGTGCACACGCTCCCCTACCCTCACTGTGTCCTCAGTGCACACGCTCCCCTACCCTCACTGTGTCCTCAGTGCACACGCTCCTCTACCCTCACTGTGTCCTCAGTGCACACGCTCCCCTACCCTCACTGTGTCCTCAGTGCACACGCTCCCCTACACTCACTGTGTCCTCAGTGCACACGCTCACCTACCCTCACTGTGTCCTCAGTGCACACGCTCCTCTACCCTCACTGTGTCCTCAGTGCACACGCTACCCTACCCTCACTGTGTCCTCAGTGCACACGCTTCCCTACCCTCACTGTGTCCTCAGTGCACACGCTCCCCTACCCTCACTGTGTCCTCAGTGCACACGCTCCCCTACCCTCACTGTGTCCTCAGTGCACACACTCCCCTACCCTCACTGTGTCCTCAGTACACACGCTCCCCTACCCTCACTGTGTCCTCAGTGCACACGCTCCCCTACACTCACTGTGTCCTCGGTGCACACGCTCCCCTACACTCACTGTGTCCTCGGTGCACACGCTCCCCTACCCTCACTGTGTCCTCAGTGCACACGCTCCCCTACACTCACTGTCCTCAGTGCACACGCTCCCCTACACTCACTGTGTCCTCAGTGCGTACGCTCCCCTACCCTCACTGTGTCCTCAGTGCACACGCTCCCCTACCCTCACTGTGTCCTCAGTGCACACGCTCCCCTACCTGCACTGTGTCCTCAGTATGCACGCACCCCTACCCTCACTGTGTCCTCAGTGCACACGCTCCCCTACCCTCACTGTGTCCTCAGTGCACACACTCCCCTACCCTCACTGTGTCCTCAGTGCACACGCTCCCCTACCCTCACTGTGTCCTCAGTGCGCACGCTCCCCTACCCTCACTGTGTCCTCAGTGCGCACGCTCCCCTACCCTTACTGTGTCCTCAGTGCGCACGCTCCCCTACCCTCACTGTGTCCTCAGTGCACACGCTCCCCTACCCTCACTGTGTCCTCAGTGCACACGCTCCCCTACCCTCACTGTGTCCTCAGTGCACACGCTCCCCTACCCTCACTGTGTCCTCAGTGCACACCCTCCCCTACCCTAACTGTGTCCTCAGTGCACACGCTCCCCTACCCTCACTGTGTCCTCAGTGCACATGCTCCCCTACTCTCACTGTGTCCTCAGTGCGCACGCTCCCCTACCCTCACTGTGTCCTCAGTGCACACGCTCCCCTACCCTCACTGTGTCCTCCGTGCACACGCTCCCCTACCCTCACTGTGTCCTCAGTGCGCACGCTCCCCTACCCTCACTGTGTCCTCAGTATGCACGCTTCCCTACCATCACTGTGTCCTCAGTGCACACGCTCCCCTACCTTCACTGTGTCCTCAGTGCACACGCTCCCCTACCCTCACTGTGTCCTCAGTGCACACGCTCCCCTACCCTCACTGTGTTCTCAGTGCACACGCTCCCCTACCCTCACTGTGTCCTCAGTACGCACGCTCCCCTACCCTCACTGTGTCCTCAGTGCACACGCTCCCCTACTCTCACTGTGTCCTCAGTGCACACGCTCCCCTACCCTCACTGTGTCCTCAGTGCACACGCTCCCCTACCCTCACTGTGTCCTCAGTGCACACGCTCCCCTACCCTCACTGTGTTCTCAGTATGCACGCTCCCCTACCCTCACTGTGTCCTCAGTGCACACGCTCCCCTACTCTCACTGTGTCCTCAGTGCAAACGCTCCCCTACCCTCACTGTGTCCTCAGTGCACACGCTCCCCTACCCTCACTGTGTCCTCAGTGCACACGCTCCCCTACCCTCACTGTGTCCTCAGTGCACATGCTCCCCTACCCTCACTGTGTCCTCAGTGCACACGCTCCCCTACCCTCACTGTGTCCTCAGTGCACACGCTCCCCTACCCTCACTGTGTCCTCAGTGCACATGCTCCCCTACCCTCACTGTGTCCTCAGTGCACACGCTCCCCTACCCTCACTGTGTCCTCAGTGCACACGCTCCCCTACCCTCAATGTGTCCTCAGTGCACACGCTCCCCTACCCTCAATGTGTCCTCAGTGCACACGCTCCCCTACCCTCACTGTGTCCTCAGTGCACACGCTCCCCTACCCTCACTGTGTCCTCAGTGCACACGCTCCCCTACCCTCACTGTGTCCTCAGTGCACACGCTCCCAAACCCTCACTGTGTCCTCAGTACACACGCTCCCCTACCCTCACTGTGTCCTCAGTACACACGCTCCCCTACCCTCACTGTGTCCTCAGTGCACACGCTCCCCTTCCCTCACTTTGTCCTCAGTGCACACGCTCCCCTACCCTCACTGTGTCCTCAGTACACACGCTCCCCTACCCTTACTGTGTCCTTAGTGCACACACTCCCCTACCCTCACTGTGTCCTCAGTGCACACACTCCCCTACCCTTACTGTGTCCTCAGTGCACACACTCCCCTACCCTCACTGTGTCCTCAGTGCACACGCTCCCCTACCCTCACTGTGTCCTCAGTGAACACGCTCCCCTACCCTCACTGTGTCCTCAGTGCACACGCTCCCCTACCCTCACTGTGTCCTCAGTGCACACGCTCCCCTACCCTCACTGTGTCCTCAGTGCACACGCTCCCCTACCCTCACTGTGTCCTCAGAGCTCACGCTCCCCTACCCTCACTGTGTCCTCAGTGCTCACGCTCCCCTACCCTCACTGTGTCCTCAGTGCACACGCTCCCCTACCCTTACTGTGTCCTCAGTGCACACGCCCCCCTACCCTCACTGTGTCCTCAGTGCACACGCTCCCCTACCCTTACTGTGTCCTCAGTGAACACGCTCCCCTACCCTCACTGTGTCCTCAGTGCACACGCTCCCCTACCCTCACTGTGTCCTCAGTGCACACGCTCCCCTACCCTCACTGTGTCCTCAGTATGCACGCTCCCCTACCCTCACTGTGTCCTCAATGCACACACTCCCCTACCCTTACTGTGTCCTCAGTGCACACACTCCCCTACCCTCACTGTGTCCTCAGTGCACACGCTCCCCTACCCTCACTGTGTCCTCAGTGCACACGCTCCCCTACCCTCACTGTGTCCTCAGTACACACGCTCCCCTACCCTTACTGTGTCCTCAGTGCACACGCTCCCCTACCCTCACTGTGTCCTCAGTGCACACGCTCCCCTACCCTCACTGTGTCCTCAGAGCACACGCCCCCCTACCCTCACTGTGTCCTCAGTGCACACGCTCCCCTACCCTCACTGTGTCCTCAGTGCACACGCTCCCCTACCCTTACTGTGTCCTCAGTGCACACGCCCCCCTACCCTCACTGTGTCCTCAGTGCACACGCTCCCCTACCCTCACTGTGTCCTCAGTGCACACACTCCCCTACCCTCACTGTGTCCTCAGTGCACACGCTCCCCTACCCTCACTGTGTCCTCAGTGCACACGCTCCCCTACCCTTACTGTGTCCTCAGTGCACACGCCCCCCTACCCTCACTGTGTCCTCAGTGCACACGCTCCCCTACCCTTACTGTGTCCTCAGTGAACACGCTCCCCTACCCTCACTGTGTCCTCAGTGCACACGCTCCCCTACCCTCACTGTGTCCTCAATGCACACGCTCCCCTACCCTCACTGTGTCCTCAGTGCACACGCTCCCCTACCCTCACTGTGTCCTCAGTGCACACGCTCCCAAACCCTCACTGTGTCCTCGGTGCACACGCTCCCCTACCCTCACTGTGTCCTCAGTACACACGCTCCCCTACCCTCACTGTGTCCTCAGTACACACGCTCCCCTACCCTCACTGTGTCCTCAGTACACACGCTCCCCTACCCTCACTGTGTCCTCAGTGCACACGCTCCCCTACCCTCACTGTGTCCTCAGTGCACACGCTCCCCTACCCTCACTGTGTCCTCAGTGCACACGCTCCCCTACCCTCACTGTGTCCTCAGTGCACACGCTCCTCTACCCTCACTGTGTCCTCAGTGCACACGCTCCCCTACACTCACTGTGTCCTCAGTGCACACGCTCCCCTACCCTCACTGTGTCCTCAGTGCACACGCTCCCCTACCCTCACTGTGTCCTCAGTGCACACGCTCCCCTACACTCACTGTGTCCTCAGTGCGTACGCTCCCCTACCCTCACTGTGTCCTCAGTGCACACGCTCCCCTACCCTCACTGTGTCCTCAGTGCACACGCTCCTCTACCCTCACTGTGTCCTCAGTGCACACGCTCCTCTACCCTCACTGTGTCCTCAGTATGCACACGCTCCCCTACCCTCACTGTGTCCTCAGTGCACACGCTCCCCTACCCTCACTGTGTCCTCAGTATCCACACTCCCCTACCCTCACTGTGTCCTCAGTATGCACGCTCCCCTACCCTCACTGTGTCCTCAGTGCACACGCTCCTCTACCCTCACTGTGTCCTCAGTGCACACGCTCCCCTACCCTCACTGTGTCCTGGGCATTGATGGGTGGAGTATGCACGCTCCCCTACCCTCACTGTGTCCTCAGTGCACACGCTCCCCTACCCTCACTGTGTCCTCAGTGCACACGCTCCCCTACCCTCACTGTGTCCTCAGTATGCACGCCCCTCTACCCGCACTCAGTACATCTGAATTTCCAAAAAAAAAAAACTTTGTCCGAATTTCAATTTGATACAGAACAAATCACACACGTCTAATCTATACCCCATTATGTGAAGGGAGCTTCAATGGTTTCTTTTGCAAGTAGAACTTCTGTTTCCTTTTTTAACCACTTGCTTACTGGGCACTTAAACCCCCTTCCTGCCCAGACAATTTTCACCTTTCAGAATGACAATTGCGCGGTCGTGCTACAGTTTACCAAATGTTTACCAGTTTACCAAATGAAATTGTTATAATTTTTTTCACACAGACAGAGCTTTCTTTTGGTGGTATTTAATTGCTGCTGGGTTTTTTAATTTTTGCTAAATAAAACAAAAAAGGACTGAAAATTTTGTAAAAAAAACAAAACTGTTTCATAATTTGTTATAAAGTTTTGATAACAGGTAATTTTTCTCCTTCACTGATGTGCGCTGATGAGGCTGCACTGACGGGAACTGATAGGCGGCACTGAGAAGATGGCACTAATGGGCACTGATAGGTGGCACTAATAAGCACTGATGAGATGGCCCTGATAGGAGGCACTAAGAGGTGGCACTGATGGTTGGCACTCATGGGCACTGGTAGGCACTGGCAGGTGACACTGGTAGGCAGCACTGATCTGTGGCACTGATTATGAGACACTGATCGGTATTGATTGACAGCACTGGGCATTGATGGGTGGCACTGTGGGCACTGATAGGCGGCACTGATGGGCACTGTTAGGCGGCACTGATGGGCACTGATAAGACAACGCTAATGGGCACTGATAGTTGGCACTAATAAGCACTGATGAGGTGGCACTGATAGGAGGCACTAAGAGGTGGCACTAATGGTTGGCACTGATTGGCACTGATTGGCACTGATGGGCACTGGCAGGTGACACTGATAGGCAGCACTTATCTGTGGCACTGATTATGAGACACTGATGGGTATTGATTGGCAGCACTGGGCATTGATGGGTGGCACTGTGGGCACTGATAGGGCACTGATAGGTGGCACTGATGAGGTGGTACTGATAGGTGGCACTGATGGGTGGCACTGATAAGCGGCACTGATGGGCACTGATGATCACAGATGGGTGGCACTGATGGGCACTGTTAGGCACTGGTAGGTGACACTGATAGGCAGAACTGATTATGAGATGATGGGCATTGATTGGCAGCACTGGTGGGCATTGATGGATTGATTGGCAGCACTGGTAGGTGACACTGGTGGGTACTAATAGGTGGTACTGGTGGGTGGCACAGTGGGCCCTGGCAGCTGACACTGGTGGGCACATAAACTGCATGGCTTTCTGTGTGAGGGACTGATGTCCCTCTGACAGAAGCCGGTGACCGGCTTTTTTTTCCCCCTCACGCTGATAGCATGAGGAAGAAAAAATACTGATTACCGCGCTTCTGTTTACGTCACGTGATCAGCCGTCATTGGCTGACAGCTGATCACGTGGTAAGGGGCTCGGATCGTCCTCTTACTCGGATCTGTGATCAGCCGAGTCTCGTAGACTCAGTGATCACAGAGCGCGCCTGCTCAGGAGAACGTCCATGGACGCCCTCCCGCCAATTAAGGCCCGCACTGTAGCCGTCTTTCGGCCATATCGCGCGGGCGGCAAGTAGTTGAATAGCAGTGCAGTAACATCCATTCTATTATTCCCGCCTAATTTCTATTTTATATACTGAAACGCTTGAACATTGTAATTTGCACATTAGACTATCGTGTGATCCTCAGAATTGTCCTTCACCGCCTGCAGACAACAGGTGTAAGAAGGAAAATAACGAACGTCTTCCAGCAGAGAACGCATGTTTTGCAGGTGAAAATGACCCCGTTAAGTGTTGACATGAGAAATACTGTTGACGTAGGTAACGCGGCGTCTTCACTGGAATAACACGTATTATTTATACCAATGATAAATGCACAACCAGAATGGCGTCTCGCAGCTGCAAGTCGTACATCCGCGCAACTGGAGATTAAGGAAGAAATTTAAAAAAAAAAATTTCTGTTGCAGATTTTAAAGCGACATTAACCACTTCAGCCTCCCGGAAGATTTACCCCCCCCTTATGACCAGGCCATTTTTGGCGATATGGCACTGCGTTACTTTGACAATTGCACGGTCGTGCAACGCTGTACACAAACAAAAATTATGTCCCTTTTTCCCCACAAATAGAACTTTTTTTTTTTTTTGGTGGTACAGTGGAACCTTGGATTACGAGCATAAGGCGTTCCAGGAGAATGCTTGTAATCCAAAGCACTCGCATATCAGTGCATATTTTTGGAACTGATCACTGTATTAGTATTAGTATTAGTGTCACTGGTTTCCACAAAGTGTCAGCTAGTGTCAAATTGCCTGCGCCGCAAAAATCGCAGTCCTGCTATAAGTGACTACTAGTAAAAAATTAAAAAAATGCTTTGGGGTGGGGGGGCCGCAAAAAAATTAAAAAAATTAAAAAAATTATTTTTTTTAATAAAAATTTATAAAAACCGACTTTGGCTGGATAAATAAATGTGAAATATTTTTTTTAATAAAAATTTATAAAAACCGACTTTGGGGCCCCAAATCCCGGGGCTACCTGATAGGAACCCCATCTTTGGATATGTTGTAGTGCTAGTTCCACTGGGTTTGCACACCAAATTCGGGGTTTCTAGTGGCTCCGAGATACAGGGCCCCAAAGTCGGGCGTCCAGTGTGTCCATCTGCAGCAATGTCGTTTCGGGACCCTTTGGGTCCAGAGACCCCAAATTTTGGCTGCAGCTAGGGGGCATCTAGGAACCCTCAACTACCAAGTTTAAAGTTCGGGGGGACCTATGGCTGCAAATGGGCACAGTGAGGCTGCAAATGGGCACAGTGAGGCTGCAGATGGGCACAGTGAGGCGTGCAAATGGGCACACTGAGGCATGCAAATGGGCACACTGAGGCATGCAAATGGGCACAGTGAGGCATGCAAATGGGCACAGTGAGGCATGCAAATGGGCACAGTAAGGCTGCAAATGGGCACAGTGAGGCTGCAAATGGGCATTGTTGACCCTCTTTCCCACTTACAGTAGCTGCACATTTCTCACCCTAGGCTTATACTCGATTCAATAAGTTTTCCCAGTTTTTTGTGGTATTTTGGCTGCAGCTAGGGGGCATCTAGGAACCCTCAACTACCAAGTTTAAAGTTCGGGGGACCTATGGCTGCAAATGGGCACAGTGAGGCATGCAAATGGGCACAGTGAGGCATGCAAATGGGCACAGTGAGGCTGCAAATGGGCACAGTGAGGCATGCAAATGGGCACAGTGAGGCATGCAAATGGGCACAGTGGGGCATGCAAACGGGCACAGTGAGGCATGCAAACGGGCACAGTGAGGCATGAAAATGGGCACAGTGAGGCATGCAAATGGGCACAGTAAGGCATGCAAATGGGCACAGTGAGGCATGCAAATGGGCACAGTGAGGCTGCAAATGGGCACAGTGAGGCATGCAAATGGGCACAGTGAGGCATGCAAATGGGCACACTGAGGCATGCAAATGGGCACACTGAGGCATGCAAATGGGCACAGTGAGGCAAGCAAATGGGCAAAGTGAGGCATGAAAATGGGCACAGTGAGGCATGCAAATGGGCACAGTGAGGCTACAAATGGGCACAGTGAGGCATGCAAATGGGCACAGTGAGGCTGCAAATGGGCACAGTGAGGCTGCAAATGGGCATTGTTGACCCTCTTTTCCACTTACAGTAGCTGCGCATTTATCACCCTAGGCTTATACTCGAGTCAATACGTTTTCCCATTTTTTTGTGGTAAAATTAGGTGCCTCGGCTTATATTCGGATCGGCTTATACTCGAGTATATACGGTATATAAAAAAAAGTATATATACATTTCCTATTAACAATAGGGAAGAATATTTATCCCTTGCTCTCAGTATGGAAACAGTTAATTTCTTATTTTCTCTTCCAACGGCTTTAGCTGTATAATTTCATCAAATGAATGGCAGATTTTTTATTTCCTCCTAGGGGGAACAATTCCTAGGAATTTATTTTTTTTCGACTTCATAAACTGCAAAAAATAAAATAGATTGCGACTCGATCATGGAAGAAAGACTTCACATCGCATTTAGAAGCCTCACCGGATTGTAGAACATCCCCGGATCAAACAGCGCATACCTTGATGTTTCCAAATAGCACACTGGGAGCTTATCTAGCGCTGGCGCCGCCATCGGACAATACATCCCCAGGTCACTTAGACGCTAATAAGAGCCTCCAGACTTTGTGAAGGCAGGCCAGATTGGGGCGCAGTAAATCACAGAAAACGAGGATTATTTTACAAGTAACCGCCCTTTAACATAAATCCGAATGGTATCTCGGGGAGCGATTTTCTTATAATTCGATTTCCGTTCAAGGTGAACGCAAAAAAAAAAAATAAAAATTTCCCAAAACAGCAGAGCGAATTCATCAAGCGCGGCTCCACTCGAGAAGTTTAATATTTAACTGAAAAAATGGGAAAGAGCCGGGGAAAAAAAGAAAAAAAAAGCGTAGGGACAGTTTGGCACCGGCCGTAAGTCACTCAAAAGCAATCGACGATCAAATGGGAGCTGAAAGGAAAGTGCGATGGTGGAATGCAATTGGATTTCAATGTGTGATTTATTGTCTGCATTAAAGAATCATAGAACGATTAAAGGCGCTTTGTCGACTGGGGAGAACTAATAGATAAAATCATTGCTTATTTTAAAAAGAGACGTGGGGTGATACCATTTGCTTCGCAATTCCATGCCGGTGCTTCAAGGGAAATCGGCTTTTAAAGAGAGACTGTCAACTTGTCCATTCAGATAAAGGGAATCCAACGTGTGCGACAATGCTGGACCGGTGGGTGGTCTGGTATTAATAAAAGTCCTGTAGACCAAGCCACCCTTCAGGGGGGTTTGTACCGGTAGCGCCACCACCCCGCAGGAGCCGCTGGTAGTATTGGGTCCTCTGTTCTTACCTTGGCAAAAAAACTCAGCTCCACTTGCACCTCAGGTATACACTTCAATAGGTAAAGATTGATAGTTTTGGTTAAAGTGGTTGTAAACCCTAATGCCCCCGTACACACGGTCGGAAATTCCGACCACAAAATCCATCTGATTTTTTCTGACGGATTTTGTCCGACACTGGTGTTGCATACACACGGTCGGACAAAGTTGTCGGAAAATCCGATCATTCTGAACGTGGTGACGTTCGTTGCGTACGACGGAACTACGTGGAGGCTAGTATCCAATAGCTTTGGTCTTGTAATTTGATCTTAGCACGCGTGGCACTTTGTCCGTCGGAATTCCCTACACACGATCAGAAAAAGTCCGATCAGACTTTGTTGTCGGAAAATTTGAGAGCAGGATCTCAATTTTTTTCCGACGGAAAAAGTCCGATGGAGCCCACACACACATGGTCCGATAGGACATTTTCCGTCGGAAATTCCCTGCACATTTCGGTTACAATGGGTCTTTGTTACTTACCCAATGAAGGTGTAGTGTAATTGAACCCTGTTGGGGTCTTAGGGTGTTGCTTCTGAAAGCGGTGGAAAAGACACTCTGCAGAATACTTTTGGATAGGTGTAGAGGTGCAATTGGTATAAAAGCTCATAGCAACTAAAGGGTATATTTAAGACGTTTATTGAAGATGACAGTACACAGGTAACGGGTAGACCAACGCGTTTCAGGGGAAATGGCTCCCCCGTTATCAGGGTTATAATGTGGATGTGATTGGAACAGATGTGGAACTGGGATGGGGCTAAGTATGAAGCCTGTTTAATGCAGAGTAACAGTGTGTCCAAAATGTGTTGGCTTTACCTGTTACCGGTGAGCTATCAACTTAAATACATTTCTTAAATGTATCCTTAGTTGTGGTGAACTTTTATACTGAGTGCACCTCTACACCCATCCAAAAGTATTAAAAAAAAGGGTCAGAGTCTTTTATAAGGGACCCCCCCCCAATCCACTATTACCTACCTTGCCACTGACCCCCCCCCCCCATTGCTCCTGCCTGTGGGGCGGCTGGCACTAGAACTTCAACTATTGGCTGGTGTTGGATGCTAGGTGATGTCACTCCCTTGGCCATGTATACCGGAACACTGTCACATGGAAGGAAGTCATATGCTCCCCCTTAGCTGGGTATTCTTGCCATCGGAGGCATCAAAGGAGTCTCGGGGGAGCACTGGCAAAGTGAGTAGGGGTGCAGCCAGCATCAAACACCATATCATATGCTCCCCCATACCTGTATTCTTGCAATCAGAGGCACCAAATGAGCCTCAGAGGAGTCAATGTTGGTGAGTAAGGGTGAAGCCAGCACCAAAACCCGCCAGGAAGTCATATGCTCCCCCTTATCTGGGTATTTTTGCCATCTCTGGCACCAAAGGTGCCTCAGGGGAGCGCTGGTAAAGTAAATATTGGTGTGTAAGGGTGCGTGCAGCCGGCACCAAAACCCCCAGGAAGTCATATGCTCCCCTTTACCTGTATTCTTGCCATCAAAGGCACCAAATGAGCCTTATGCCGCGTACACACGATCGGAATTCTCGTCGGAAAAAGCTCTGATGGTTTTCCCATCGGAATTCCGACGGAATTTCGCTCAAACTGTCTTGCCTACACACGGTCACACCAAATTCCAAGACGGTCAATAACACCGCGACATACAACATGTTCAACGGCATTATAAAAGGGAAGTTTAATGCTTCCGAGCATGCGTTGAATTGTTTCCGAGCATGCGTCGGAATTTTGTGTGTCGGAATTGCATACACACGATCGGAATTTCCATCGGAAAAATTAAGAACAGGCTCTCAATCTAAAGTCCATCGGAATTGCCGACAGAAAAAGACCGATGGGCATACGCACGGTCGGAAAATCCGATGAAAAGCTCCTGTCGGAAACTCCGGCCGCGTGTATGCGGCATTAGAGGAACACCGGCAAAGTAAATGTTGGTGAGTAATGCCGCGTACACGCGGTCGGAATTCTCGTCGGAAAAAGCTCTGATGGTTTTCCCGTCGGAATTCTGATGGAATTTCGCTCAAGCTGTGTTGCCTTCACACGGTCACACCAAATTCCGACGGTCAGTAACACAGCGGCATAAAACACGTTCGAAGGCACTATAAAAGGGAAGTTTAATGCTTCCGAGCATGCGTCGAATTGTTTCCGAGCATGCGTCGGAATTTTACGTGTCGGAATTGCATACACACGATCGGAAAATCCGATAGAAAGGTTTTCCGTCGGAAAAATTGAGAACAGGTTCTCAATCCAAAGTCCGTCGGAAATTCCGACAGAAAAAGACAGATGGGCATACACACGGTCGGAAAATCCGATGAAAAGCTCCCATCGGCCTTTTTCCATCGGAAATTCCGACCGTGTGTACGCCGCATAAGGGTGTAGCCAGCACCAAAACCCCCAGGAAGTCATATGCTCCCCCATATACCCATATTTTTGCCATCAAAGGCACCAAAGGAACCTCAGGGGAGGACTAGCAAGATGAGTAACGGCACTTTGTTATGAATGGTAAGAAGTGATGGTATCGCTTTAACTGCTTCTCCCCAAAATCCATACATTAAGGTTCTGCAACATGGTGCCCCATCTTATTTTCTTATATACTGCACTTAGTTGGCACCCTCTGTAGTTTTTTTTTTTTTTTTATATTGCAGAGATTACTTTATTCTCACTGAGGAGCTGCCATGGTCTTTTTTGGACTTATGGATAGCATAACCCTTTACATAGGCGTTTTTTTATATACTGCACTTAGTTGGCACCCTCTGCTGTTGTTTTTGTTATATATTGCAGAGATTACTTTATTCTCACTGAGGAGCTGCCATGGACTTTTATGGACATATGGATTTTTATTATAACCCTATACCCCCATAGCACATTTTTGTGTATAAGGACGATGTAGCTTAGCTGTATCCCTACCTGCGCCATTCTCAAATTTTCCTTTTCTAAACCTAGTCTAATGCCGCATACACATGACCGGACTAGGTCCGACGGTCTTCCCGACGGACTTTCGGTGGAGTTCCGACCAGTGTTGCCAACCATCAGTATTTTTACTGGCAGCCAGTAAAAAACAGGCAATTTTCTCCTGCCAGTAAATGCCAGTAAAAGGAAAAAGTTGCCAGTAAAAATAATGGCTGTGATGTTCGGCCTGGTCCAGAGCCGGCCGAGACCATCCAAGTGCCTGGACAGCTCTGGTGGAGGTGGTGCCCAAGCATGTCGTGTGATGTCCTGGTGCAAGAGAGCCAAGCTGAGCGGCCAGAGCCTCGTGTGTGGGTCTGCAGGAAAAGAGCAGGGCAGGTCAGGAGTGGGATTGTCAGTGTTGTTTAGACTGGAGTGGACTGAAGGGACCACCTGGCTTGGAGAGAGACTGTCACTGTGACTCAGGAGGGGATGTGTTGTGCCGATGAGAAGTCGGCATCATCTGTGCTGCTGCACACTTCTGTCATTGTCACTGTTATGCCCCGTACACACGGTTGGAAATTCCGACGGAAAATGTCCGATCGGACCATGTTGTCGGAAAATCCGACCGTGTGTAGGCTCCATCGGACTTTTTCCGTTGGAATCTCCGACAGAAAAAATTTGAGATCTCGCTCTCAAATTTTCCGACAACAAAATCCGATCAGACTTTTTCCGATCGTGTGTAGAGAATTCCGACGGACAAAGTGCCACGCATGCTCAGATCAAATTACAAGACCAAAGCTATTGGCTAATAGCCTTTACGTAGTCCCGTCGTAGGCAACGAACGTCACCACGTTCAGAATGATCGGATTTTCCAACAACTTTGTCCGACCGTGTGTATGCAACACCAGTGTTGGACAAAATCCATCGAAAAAAAGTCTGACGGATTTTGTGGTCGGAATTTCCGACCGTGTGTACGGGGCATTATAGTCAACTTCATGTGTGTGTGTGCCTTCCTATTCTAATTTCTTGCCCTCTGGAGTCCTGTCCCTGAGCTACTTACTTACTATATCGAAAATAAAATAAGAAATATGTTTTTTGCACTAATATCTACCTTAAATCACATTGCTAATTGCATATTGTACTTGTTTGTAGCCTAAATACCGTACTAAAATTTGCACTTAACCACTTTTAGACCGGACCAATTTGCAGCCAAAGGACCAGGCCCCTTTTTGCGATTTGGCACTGCGTCGCTTTAACTGACAATTGCGCGGTGGTGCGACGTGGCTCCCAAACAAAATTGACGTCCTTTTTTTCCCACAAATAGAGCTTTCTTTTGGTGGTATTTGATCGCCCCTGCGGTTTTTATTTTTTGCGCTATAAACCAAAAGGGTGTCAATTTTGAAAAAAACACATTCTTTTTAATTTTTTGCTATAATAAATATCCCCCAAAAATATATAAAAAAAAAATGTTTTACTCAGTTTAGGCCGATACGTATTCTTCTACATATTTTTGGTAAAAAAAAATCGCAATAAGCGATTATTGATTGGTTTGCGCAGAAGTTATAGCGTTTACAAGATAGGGGATAGTTTTATAGCATTTTTATTAATAATTTTTTTTTTTTATTAGTAATGGCGGCGATCAGCGATTTTTATTGTGACTACGACATTATGGCGGACACATCAGACTTTTTTGACACATTTTTGGGACCATTGTCATTTATACAGCAATCAATGCTATTTAAATGCATTGATTCCTGTATAAATGACAGTTGTAGTGAAAGACTTAACCACTAGGGGGAGGGGAGGGGTTATGGGCTGTGACGTGTGTTTTTTACATTAGGGGGCGGGGGCTGACGTCTGACGTCATTGATCGGCTTTCCGATGACCGGGAACAGCCGATTAGTGACAGGCAGAGTAGGAAGCGCGGGGAGAGGTTTGTTTACACAGACCTCTCCCCGTTCTTCAGCTCTGTGACCCGATCGCGGGACACCAGCGGCGATCGGGTCCGTTGGTCCCGCGGCCGGGGTCACGGAGCTCCCGACCGGGTCGCGAGCGCGCCGCTGGCGGCGTGCACGCGACCCATGGGCAGGCATTTAAAGGATCACGTACAGGTACGTGATTTTGCCTGCCCGTGCCATTCTGCTGACGTATATATGCAGTGGGCGGTTGGAAAGCGGTTAAAGAAGTAATTTTGTAATTTTTGGAAATGCCAGTAAAATCTTGGCTGTGCCAGGAAATTTTGGGTGTTGTGCCAGTAAATTTCAATCTGGTAGGTTGTCAACACTAGTTCCGACGGACTTTCCGAAACGAACGGACTTGGACACACACAATCACACCAAGCTCCACCAGATTCGAAGGTGATGACATACGACTAGACTAGAATAAGGAAGTTCATAGCCAGTAGCCAATAGCTGCCCTAGCGTCGGTTTTCGTCCGTCGGACTAGCATACAGACGAACGGATTTTTCGACCGTTCGAGTCCGTCGGAAAGATTTGAAACATGTTTTAAATCTAAAGTCCGTTTGATTTTTAGACAGCAAAAGTCTGATGAAGCCCACGCACCATCGAATTGTCCGGCGCATTTGTTCCGTCGAAAAGTCCGCTCGTGTGTACGCGGCATAAGAATGCAGAGGAGGAGTGTCTGGAGGGATAGGCAAGTCTTGCATCAGGTTTGCATTTTTTTTAACGAAAATAGGAAGGTGACAATTCTTGGGGGGGGGGGGGGGGGGGGTGTTTCTTTGATGTTTTCGATTTTTAATTACATTTATATATTCCGTTCATTGAAGCGGCGAACATCGCGGTCATATAAAATGCAAACCTTTTATCCTAACAAAGCAGTCAGTTTTAATACAGGAGAAATGTGCGTGATTGTCTCTTCAGCTTGTCGCCGATCCTGGCAAGCCTCGGAGGGACAATCCTTCTGCTGCTTGTGTCTCAAATATGTTCAACTTTCCTTATCATAAAATCTTTCTACTGAATCAAAGTCTGGAGCACAAATCATAATATAGACCAGACTGAAGGAAACGTCGGCGCGGCTCTTCATTTGTCAGATACAATTACTGCCATTGTGGGAATAGACTGTGCGGAAATCGGAGTGTGGCGACTTAATGTGAACAAATCGGGGAAAATCTACTTTGCTCCAATTCTTGCTCAGGAAATGTCCTTTAATCATCCTCAATGTCGGTGTGGAACCAACATCTTCCATTGAATCAAATTCCCCTGGAGAGATCCGTGATCTGCTACACCAGGGGTCTCCGAACATTCTAAACAAAGGGTCAGTTTACTATGCTTCAGACTTTAACCACTTCAGCCCCGGACCAATTGGCAGCCAAAGGACCAGGCCCCTTTTTGCGATTCGGCACTGCGTCGCTTTAACTGACAATTGCGCGGTCGTGCGACGTGGCTTCCAAACAAAATTGATGTCCTTTTTTTCCCACAAATAGAGCTTTCTTTTGGTGGTATTTGATCGCCCCTGCGGTTTTTATTTTTTGTGCTATAAACAAAAATAGAGCGACAATTTTGAAAAAAAATTCTATATTTTTTACTTTTTGCTATAAAAAATATCCCCAAAAAATATATAAAAAACTTTTTTTTTCCTCAGTTTAGGCCGATACGTATTCTTCTACATATTTTTGGTAAAAAAAATAGCAATTAGCGATTATTGATTGGTTTGCGCAAAAGTTATAGCGTTTACAAAATAGGGGATAGTTTTATAGCATTTTTATTAATATTTTTTTTTTTTTTACTAGTAATGGCGGCGATCAGCGATTTTTATTGTGACTGCGACATTATGGCGGACACATCGGACATTTTTGACACATTTTTGGGACCATTGTCATTTATACAGCAATCAATGCTATTTAAATGCATTGATTCCTGTGTAAATGACACTGGCAGTGAAGGAGTTAACCACTAGGGGGCGGGGAGGGGTTAAGTGAACCCTGTGTGTGTTTTCTTACTTTAAGGGGGCGCGGCTTGGCATGTGACGTCACTGATCGTCTTTCCCTATGACAGGGAACAGAAGATCGGTGACAGTGTCACTAGAAAGCACGGGGAGAGGTTTGTTTACACTTACCTCTCCCCGTTCTTCAGCTCTGTGACCCGATCGTGGGACACCAGCAGGGATCAGGTCCGCTGGTCCCACGGCCGCGGTCACGGAGCTCAGGACCATGTCGCGCGCGACCCACGGCTGGGCTCTTAAAGACAACTTACCTGTACGTTGATGTGCCCAGCCATGCCATTCTGCCGACGTATATGTGCAGAAGGCGGTCTATAAGCAGTTAAAGGGGCTGGACTGTGGCCAGTGGGAGAAGAAAATGTCCTGGTGTCGTTAACAATGCTCCATCATTGGTGTCAGTGGGAGGGCTAGTGCCCCATCATTGGTGTCAGTGGGAGGACTAGTGCCCCATCCTTGGTGCCAGTGGGCAGAGCAGTACCTCATCATTGGTGTCAGTGGGCATAATAGTGTCCCATGATTGGTTTCAGTGAGAGGAATAGTGCCTCATCATTGGTGCCAGTGGGAGAAATAGTGCCCCATTGCTGTTGTCAGTGGGAGGAATAGTGCCCCATTGTTGGTGCCAGTGGGCAGAATAGTGCCCCATCATTGAGAAATAGGAAGGAGGGAGCACCCACAGTGCCACATCCGTAATGTATCAAGGGAAAACAAAGAAAATACCAAATAGATATCAACAGGTCGGACTTTTAAGGCATGGAAGCAAATAGGAAAGTAGAATTTTTTTTTTATTTTATTGAAAAATACAATAGATCATAACAGTGTTCAAAACAATATAAAAATCATGTGAAATGATATAATTTGTACATTGAGCCCTTGTGCGTCGCGTCTACGCGTTTTGCCATACAGGCTTCCTCAGGACACGGAAAAAGGTTCAAGGACATAGCAAGAGAGAGCAACAATAGATCTCACTATCTTCAAATGGGCTGCGCCTCAAGTACAAATGTCATAGCAACCAGGACAGATCCAAATATATGGAGCGGTCAACCACGCTGTGATAGAGTGGACAGCAAGTGGCACATTCTGATGAGTACAAACAAAAATTGATAGTTGCTTATAGCAGGGGCAGGAGAGACATCTCAGTCAGTATATTACCATCAATGGGGACGGCCAATAGATGACATAATCCCATCCACATGAAGCTTAGTAGATGCTGGTGACACATAGTATGGCCAAACTGCATATACAAACTAAAGGTAAAAGTATTTTTGTGGAGACAATGAAGGCATACCCCTGGGAGACAGCCCAATGCTGTGCAGTGGATGGTGTCTGCAGAGTAGTAGACGGTGTCAGTAGGGTAGTGGACGGTGTCAGTAGAGCAGTGGGCAGTGTCAGTAGGGCAGAGGACGGTGTCAGTAGAGCAGTGGGCAGTGTCAGTAGGGCAGAGGACGGTGTCAGTAGGGCAGAGGACGGTGTCAGTAGGGCAGAGGACGGTGTCAGTAGAGCAGAGGACGGTGTCAGTAGAGTAGTGGACAGTGTCAGTAGAGCAGATGACGGTGTCAGTAGAGCAGTGGGCAGTGTCAGTAGGGCAGAGGACGGTGTCAGTAGAGCAGAGGACGGTGTCAGTAGGGTAGTGGACAGTGTCAGTAGAGCAGATGACGGTGTCAGTAGAGCAGTGGGCAGTGTCAGTAGGGCAGAGGACGGTGTCAGTAGGGCAGAGGACGGTGTCAGTAGGGCAGTGGATGGTATAAGTAGAGCAGTGGATGGTGTCAGTAGAGCAGTGGGCGGTGTCAGTAGGGCAGAGAACGGTGTCAGTAGGGCAGAGGACGGTGTCAGTAGAGCAGTGGACGGTGTCAGTAGAGCAGTGGACGGTGTCAGTAGAGCAGTGGACGTTGTCAGTAGGGCAGAGGACGGTGTCAGTAGGGCAGAGGACGGTGTCAGTAGAACAGTGGATGGTATAAGTAGAGCAGTGGACGGTGTCAGTAGAGCAGTGGGCGGTGTCAGTAGGGCAGAGAACGGTGTCAGTATGGCAGAGGACGGTGTCAGTAGGGCAGAGGACGGTGTCAGTAGGGCAGAGGACGGTGTCAGTAGAGCAGTGGATGGTGTCAGTAGACGTGTCAGTAGAGCAGTGGCAGTGTCAGTAGAGCAGTGTCAGTAGAGCAGATGACGGTGTCAGTAGAGCAGTGGGCAGTGTCGGTAGGGCAGAGGACGGTGTCAGTAGAGTAGTAGACGGTGTCAGTAGGGCAGTGGACAGTGTCAGTAGAGCAGTGGACAGTGTCAGTAGGGCAGAGGACGGTGTCAGTAGAGCAGAGGACGGTGTCAGTAGAGCAGAAAACTGTGTCAGTAGAGTAGTGGACGGTGTCAGTAGAGTAGTGGACGGTGTCAGTAGAGCAGTGGACGGTGTCAGTAGAGCAGTGGACGGTGTCAGTAGGGCAGGGGACAGTGTCAGTAGAGCAGTGGACGGTGTCAGTAGAGCAGTGGACGTTGTCAGTAGGGCAGAGGACGGTGTCAGTAGAACAGTGGATGGTATAAGTAGAGCAGTGGACGGTGTCAGTAGGGCAGAGAACGGTGTCAGTAGGGCAGAGGACGGTGTCAGTAGAGCAGTGGATGGTGTCAGTAGAGCAGTGGACGGTGTCAGTAGAGCAGTGGACGTTGTCAGTAGGGCAGAGGACGGTGTCAGTAGGGCAGAGGACGGTGTCAGTAGAGCAGTGGATGGTATAAGTAGAGCAGTGGACGGTGTCAGTAGAGCAGTGGGCAGTGTCAGTAGGGCAGAGAACGGTGTCAGTAGGGCAGAGGACGGTGTCAGTAGGGCAGAGGACAGTGTCAGTAGAGCAGTGGACAGTGTCAGTAGGGCAGAGGACGGTGTCAGTAGAGCAGAGGACGGTGTCAGTAGAGCAGAAAACTGTGTCAGTAGAGTAGTGGACGGTGTCAGTAGAGTAGTGGACGGTGTCAGTAGAGCAGTGGACGGTGTCAGTAGGGCAGAGGACGGTGTCAGTAGGGCAGAGGACGGTGTCAGTAGAGCAGTGGGCAGTGTCGGTAGGGCAGAGGATGGTGTCAGTAGGGCAGTGGACAGTGTCAGTAGAGCAGTGGACGGTGTCAGTAGGGCAGGGGACAGTGTCAGTAGAGCAGTGGTTAGTGTCAGTAGAGCAGTGGACAGTGTCAGTAGGGCAGAGGACGGTGTCAGTAGAGCAGAGGACGGTGTCAGTAGAGCAGAAAACTGTGTCAGTAGAGTAGTGGACGGTGTCAGTAGAGTAGTGGACGGTGTCAGTAGAGCAGTGGACGGTGTCAGTAGAGCAGTGGACAGTGTCAGTAGGGCAGGGGACAGTGTCAGTAGAGCAGTGGACGTTGTCAGTAGGGCAGAGGACGGTGTCAGTAGGGCAGAGGACGGTGTCAGTAGAACAGTGAATGGTATAAGTAGAGCAGTGGACGGTGTCAGTAGAGCAGTGGGCGGTGTCAGTAGGGCAGAGAACGGTGTCAGTAGGGCAGAGGACGGTGTCAGTAGGGCAGAGGACGGTGTCAGTAGAGCAGTGGATGGTGTCAGTAGGGCAGAGGACGGTGTCAGTAGAGCAGTGGATGGTGTCAGTAGGGCAGAGGATGGTGTCAGTAGGGCAGAGGACGGTGTCAGTAGGGCAGAAAATGGTGTCAGTAGAGTAGTGGACGGTGTCAGTAGAGTAGTGGACGGTGTCAGTAGAGCAGTGGACAATGTCAGTAGAGCCGTGGACGGTGTCAGTAGGGATGAGATTGATGTCAGTAGCTTTTTGTTTTTATTATTTTATTTTGATATTATTAATAATAATCTTGCAACTACCTAAGGGTGTCCTGGCCCTGACCCTCTCCCAAAAGTTCTGTAAAGAGAAATAAAAATCTCTTGCATTCAAGAAGCATCTGGCGCCCAATAACTTTAACTACCTTGCAGCCACTATGCCTCACAACCCACCATATTCAGAAGGAAGTCATCTATCTCTGGCCCTGGAGGTTCTCATTAGACCAAAAGAGGCCTGGGGCCTTGTTATACAAGTATGCTTGAGCTAAGGGCAGATGGACTCCAGGAAGTAAATGCTACATCAATCATCTTCTCTTATTTAAAGATGGCCACGAACATAAATGCTAGGGGGTATTTTTCAAAGTGATTTCTTAACAAGTTAAAACATGGAGACGTGGATGAATATGGGAGTTTGGTTTGAATATCAAAAGTAATGTTTTTGGTTTGTGGTGCAGTCAAGATCCGCTTTACGAAGTCAAAAGTGGCCTGGTCACCTTGGTTTTATTTGTTTTACTGTATGAAATTAAGCCTCTTATCCCGGTTCTGCAGATTTAGTTAAAATCTTCCACCCTGTGCCAAAGGCTCATTGCACAAGGGACATTGACAGTGGCACACATGCGCAGACGTATTATCATGTACTGGCGCCAAACAGTCTATTCAAGCTGGGCTATGAGATGAATGAATTTCTAAGTGGTCTTCAGCTAGTTCCTGCTTAACCTAAGCTTTAACTTGCCTTACCTGCTGTGACGGGAGTCACTTTGGGTGGGGTCTGGCGGAACCCAGAATCCCTTGGAGAGGTTGGGAAACCCTTGCTTCAGCTCCCCATGCACCTCTTATGTCTTAGTCACCCTGTGTCTATTAGGGGCACAGGGTGACCAAGAAAATGTGGCTTGGATTACTAAAAATGAAACAGTAATATTTATCCACCATATCTCCCAGGAAATATACAAAGACTATTCCTGGTTTATTTGATTCTGAACTATACGTGTTAATTGAAATAGCTGATCACATTTGCCTCTGTACAATGTAGGAGACAGTCCATCTGCTACTAGGGGCTCCTGCTATTATGTGAAGGTGTCCTGTGTTTATGTTTATGATAATGTGTGTTGTGTCTTCTGAGTTAAAAGATGGCAATTAGCTATGTTAATTCTGTTTCTGGTTACAGTTGGCTAGGGTAATATGATCAGAAGGGGGGTTGGGAAATGTCCTCCTGGTGTATATATTTGTGTGTTTGTCATGTTCAAGCTGTGTAACTGAGCTAGTCTTGCCTGGTTCTTACAATATATGGGCTGTAATATCTAAATATCTGAAGGTCCAGACTAGAGGAAGCAGAGTACTGATGGAAGCATTCAAGCAGAGTGCGACGGGGATCCGTGACACCTGCCTACCCATGTATGACTCGGCTTGCTGCTGACCTGTCTTTGGACTTCTGCCTTCTTGCTGTGGCCTCGGCTTGTATTCTGACTTTGCTCCTCTCTTGCACTCCTGTACCTCATTGCCTGACTGTGTACCAATTTCGGCTTGTATCCTGACTCTGCCTCTGCCTGACGTTCCCGTTCCTCGATGCCCGGCTGTTGATGACCTTCTGGCTTATGTCCTGGCTACACTCTGTTCCTGCCTGGTGATCTACAGTCCTCTGCTTCCTGCTAACACAAGCTGGTTCTCCCTGCTGCACCGGTCCTCATGCCACTCAGTGTCCTTACACCTCCTGTCATTGATACCAGGGGTGTTGGACAGGAGGTGCAGGAGAAGCCCCCTCTCCAGCTCAATCTCCAACAAGTACGTGACAGAAAGCGTAATTCTTCCCTCTGAACATCAATGTAAGGAGCATTCTTCCCACTAATCACCAACATAAGGAACATTCTTCCCTCTGACCACCAATGTAAGGAACATTCTTCCCTCTGACCACCAACGTAAGGAACATTCTTCCCTCTGACCACCAATGTAAGGGACATTCTTCCCAATGATCACCAACGTAAGGAACATTCTTCCCTCTGACCACCAATGTAAGGAGCATTCTTCCCTCTGACCATGTGGCATTGTTGGCGGGCCTGCCGCGAGCTCCGTGACCGCGGGTCCCTCGGACTCGATGTCCGCCGGGTGCCCGCGATCGTGTCACGGAGCGGAAGAACGGGGAGATGACTATGTAAACAAGGAATTTCCCCGTTCTGCCTAGTGACATGACAGAGATCACCGCTCTCTGTCATCGGGAGCAGTGATCGCTGTCATGTGACTTGAAGCCCATCTGTGGGGGGCACGGTTAGAATCACTCCCTAGGACACACTTAACCCCTTCATCGCCCCCTAGTGGTTAACCCCTTACCTGCCAGTGTCATTTACACAGTAATCAGTGCATTCTTTTACAACTGATCGCTGTATAAATGACAATGGTCCCAAAATAGTGTGAAAAGTGTCCGATGTGTCCGCCATAATGTCGCAGTCCCGATAAAAAAAAGGCAGATCGCCGCCATTACTAATTAAATCAATAAAATTGCCATAAAACTATCCCCTATTTTGTAAACGCCATAACTTGTGTGCAAACCAATCAATATACGCTTATTGTGTTTTTTTTTTGCCAAAAATATGTAGAAGAATACATATCGGCCTAAACTGAGGAAAAAATTGTGTTTTTATATATTTTCGGCGGATATTTATTATAGCAAAAAGTAAAAAATATTGCTTTTTTTTTCAAAATTGACGCTATTTGATTGTTTATAGCGCAAAAAATAATAACCGCCACCGAAAGAAAGCTCTATTTGTGGGGAAAAAAGGACGTCAATTTAGTTTGGGTGTAATGTCGCACGACCGCGCTTTTGTCAGTTAGGGTGACGCAGTGCCGAATCGCAAAAAGAGCTCTGGTCAGGAAAGGGGCAAATACTTCCGGGGCTGGTTGCTTGACTTAAGCCACGTAAACACGATCAGATTTTCCATCGGAAAAAACTTGGATGATTTTTCCAACGGAATTCCGCTGCTCAAGCTTGGCTTGCATACACACAGTCACACAAAAGTTCTCTGAACTTTCGATCGTCAAGAACGCGGTGACGTACAACACTACAATGAGCCGAAAAAATTAAGTTTCAATGCTTCCGAGTATGCGTCAAATTGTTTCTGAGCATGCGTGGGACTTTTGCGCGTCGGAATTGGTACAGGCGATCAGAATTTTCTGATCGGAACTTTTTCCGACCGAAAAATAGAGAACCTGCTCTCAATCTTTTGCTGGCAGGAATTCCGCCAGCAAAAGTCTGATGGAGCCTACACACGGTCGAAATTTCCGACCAAAAACTCTCATCGGTCTTTTGCTGGCAGAATTTCCGATCGTGTTTACGGGGCATAAAGGTTAATGTTTCGATTATTAAACCAGGGAAATAAGTTTCGGGATGCTAGCAGGGTTAGGGTCTCCTTCTGCCCGACTGCTTTTGAAAGTAATTTCTTTACGCCGGACGGGGATAAAAAAAAAAGACGCAGCCCGTGGTGTTTGTATTTTGTTTCCATAAATCATTTTACAGGTGTCTCATTCTGCGGCGCAGTCTTCCTCCAAAATGGACTGTTTACGGATTATCGACACCAGACAGGTCCTCGCGTTCTCTTTGAAGCCGGCTGTGTTTTGAAGGTATTCAGACGCTGGAAGGATTACATTGCACTTCACCTGCGGGCAGTCGGAGCGCCTGGGCTTCTGTCGGCTCTCCAGAATCGCTAATTAACTGCAAGCGCTTGGGTCAGATGTTGGCTGCGGTGATTTAATTACCGGGCCGGCATTATACAGAGTCTGTCAGCGGCGCGGAGTCACAGGCACCGCGCTGGATTGGATGTGTCAGGAAAACTAAACAGTCAACAGCATCTCTGCCGCCAACCTTCCTGAAGGTTCATTATGCGACGCCAATATGGACGGGAGAGTCGGCAGATGAATCTGGAACGGGAGGAAATATGAGATTCGGACAATGGGGAATTAAAAGGACAATTGGATAATGAAGCTGGAGAGGGCTGATAAAAATTGCCTGATTTGCTGGCGTCCTGCGACAGCTGTGATTGCCGCAACGCTTTATGGTCGAAGGATCGCTGATATTTTTCTTTTTTTGGGTACACTGGCAGGGGCGGACTGACAACTGATGGGGCCCCCAGGCAATCAGAGATTATGGGGCCACACAGTATACACAGTATACACAGACATGTTTCTATTGGCTGAGAAGGTACTGGAGAGGTGGGGCAGCTATAATCTCTGGATTTTTAGACCAAAAGGATGTCGGTAAGGGACATTTCCGAGACAGATGTAAAAAAAAAAACAGATTTTTTTAGATACTGTCCCTGGTTTTACTGAAGCTGGCAACCTTGATGGGGCCCCCTAGTGGCCCGGGGCCCTTGGGCAGTGCCCGAGTGGCCAAATGGTCAGTCCGCCCCTGTACACCATTAACCCTTTGGTGACCAGAGGCCATTGATCCCTAGGTGCCCAGGCCAAGTTTAGCAGCATTAGCATGGGCTAATGCTACCAATATTACTAAATAATATTACTTACCAATAGGGATGAGCTCCGGTGTGTTCGCACAGTCCACGTGCAGAGCCCGTCAGTAAGTCGGGGCAGCGCTGCGCTAATCACAGGCAGTGAGACATTGCCCCGATGCGCGGCTGCAGAGATCGGGCAATGTCTCACTGCCTGTGATTAGCGCAGCGCTGCCCCGACTTCCAGGCGGGCTCTGCACGTGGACCATGCGAACACGCCGGAGCTCATCCCTACTTACCAATCATTTGATGACTTAAATCATGTTCCTTACACATTTTAAGGACATATAAGGATTTTTATTTGGTACAAAAAATTATTTACTCGGTTTTCTGTCTTTATTATAGGCAAGCATTCTTCAAACTTTTCAGCATGAGGGCCAAATTATACACTATATTGCCAAAAGTCTTGGGACACCTGCCTTTACACGCACATGAACTTTAATGACATGCCAGTCTTATGCCCCGTACACACGGTCGGATGTTTCCGACGGAAAATGTCCTATCGGACCATGTTGTCGGAAAATCCGACTGTGTGTGGGCTCCATCGGACTTTTTCCGTCGGAACAAAATTTGAGATCCTGCTCTCAAATTTTCCGACAACAAAGTCTGATCGGACTTTTTCCGATCTTGTGTAGCGAATTCCGACGGACAAAGTGCCACGCATGCTCAGATCACATTACAAGACCAAAGCTATTGGCTACTAGCCTCTACATAGTCCCGTTGTACGCAACAAACGTCACCACGTTCAGAATGATCGGATTTTCCGACAACTTTGTCCGACCGTGTGTATGCAACACCAGTGTCGGACAAAATCCGTCTGAAAAAATCAGACGGATTTTGTGATCGGAATTTCCGAGCGTGTGTACGGGGCATTAGTCCGTAGGGTTCAATGTTGAGTTGGCCCACCCTTTGCAGCTATAACAGCTTCAACTCTTCTGGGAAGGCTGTCCACAAGGTTTAGGAGGGTCTATGGGAATGTTTGACCATTCTTCCAGAACACTCCCTTGAGTGGGATGAGAGACTGGAGAGTGCTGTGCGGCTGGTGGCGAAGCTGGCTATTAACGTCCAAGAGGATGACACCCACCATGCAGTGATGGCGTTGCCAGAGCACAAGCAAGCTATCCTGGAACAAATCGTATCACATCTGGAGGGTCTGTTTGAGGAGAAGATACCACTTCTGGAGCTGAGGCAAAGGTTCTTCCTAAGGAAATGGCAGGAGGACAAGAATCTTTCCCATTGCTGACATCACTGACGCAGAGCACATAATAAGAGATCAGTTCATAACGGGCCTGAAGGCTGGCCCAGTCCAGAGGGCCTAGCAAGAGAAGGTTGAGGCCCTGGCACCTTCACCCCTGTCAGCCATGCAAACCGCACTGACAAACCTAGCTCAGAATGTGGCCACCTTAAAACTGTAGGTAGCCTCATATAAAAAGGACTCACCCCAACCTCTGTGCAGGGATCCTGAGGAGGACTAAAAATGCTGGCGGTGTAGCTGCTATGGACACATGTCTAAGAACTGTAAATGGTTAGAATTCTAAAACCCCTCCAGGCCGTTCTTAAACTACTGACTCCTGGGGCAAAGGGACGACCCCCAGGACCAACAATCCAAAGTCCCAGAAAGTCAAAAGGCATGGTTGCTCAGAGTCCTGTGGTAGGCACCTTAACGGGCAAGAGGTCCCATGCCTGATTGACATCGGGTCAGAGGTCGCGGTTATGGAATATAAATTTGACCCCTGCTGGCTATCCCTCAGAGCAGCCAATGATCTGGCCATTCTGGTCGAAGGCATCACCTGGGTGAGGATTCTAGACCAGGTGATGGAACATGTAGGGGTAGTGGTGACCCAAAGCCCAGTCAATCCAGCATTGCCTATTGTGTTGGGCATGAATGCCCTGAAGAACCTAGACTTACCTTGCTTGTTGGCCAAATATGAACACTCGGGCCAGTGAGCACATGGTTGCGGCCTGTGAATCCGTGTGGCTCAAAATATTCCAGGCTTACGAGGCCCAGTACAGAGCCACCAAGAAGCAACTGAAGGGGTAGTAGGGGTAGTCCGTACACCTCCCCCAATGCAAAAGCTGCTCCTAGCACCCTTACAAGAAGTGGTCTTGTCCCTCCCTGTTGGGGCCCACAAAAAAATGACAGGGGGCAACTATTATGGTCTAACCTGGAGAGGATCTGGTGATGTCAGGAGAGTGGATGGTGGGCCGAACTCTATCCAAGGTCCAATAAGGAAGAGTCCTGGTGCAACGTGCATGTACAATATATATGTATTCAAAGTCCTGTGCCCTTTTAATTCTAATTTTCATTTCTCCCGAACGTACCATGCAAAAACAAGCAGTGGTACAATTAGCATTTCCTATTGCATGGTTATTAATTTTTATTCCCCCCGGAATCTTGCTTCAAGTGAATGAAGAAATTAAAAAAAAGGTGTTAAATTATAGGGACACAGAGTCAATTGTTACAATGTAGCTCTGAAATTTATGTCCTTGTTTTAAGATAAATTATTCTGAATTTGCCTTCAAAAATCAACCTGAGTGTTTTTTTTTTTATTTGATGTATGAGCAAGATCCTGGCAGGAGCCAAAGTATATTGTGTGTCAATGTGAAAGACCAAGCTATGTTCGTTTTTTTCGTTTCGTTTTTCGTTTTTTTCGTTCGTTCGTTCGTTTTCGTACGAATCAATTTCGAATCGTACGAATCCGAATAACGAATCGTAACGAATCGTTCGAATGAATCCAAATAACGAATCATTCGAATCCGAAAAACAACGAAAATCGAAAAAATAATAAAGTATAATGAAGAAAATGAAAAACAAAAACGAACGAAAAAATTAGTAACTTTTTTTTTTTGTTGAATTGGTCATTTTCCGTGTCCCTTACTGGTGCTGCTAAACGTGCTTCGTAACTTTTTTTTCGATTCGTAACTTATTTTTTCGATTCGTAACTTTTTTTTTCGATTCGTAACTTTTTTTTTTTTTTTTTCGATTTGTAATTTTCCATGTCTCTATTGAACCAAAAAATTCGTACATTCGTAACTTTTTTTCGATTCGTAACTTTTTTTTTCGATTCGTAACTTTTTTTTTGATTTTTTTTTTTTTTTTTTTTTTTCGATTTGTAATTTTCCATGTCTCTATTGAACAAAAAATTCGTACATTCGTAACTTTTTTTTCGATTGGTAACTTTTTTTTTTTCGATTTGTAATTTTCCGTGTCTCTATTGAACCAAAAAATGCGTACATTCGTAACTTTTTTTTCGATTCGCAACTTTTTTTTTTATTTACGTAACTTTTTTTTTTTTTTTTTTTTGTAATTTGTTCTCTATTGAACAAAAAAAATCGTAACTTCGTAACTTTTTTTTTTTTCGATTCGATTCGTAAATTATTAAAATGTAATAATAGCATACACATTACATTATGCTCCGATTACGAATCTACGAATGTTACGAAAATTAAACTAACGAATCAACGAAAAAATAACTCTTACGAATGTACAAATCGTTACGAATACGAACAACGACGAATACGAATCGTTACGAATCGTTACGAATGTACGAATCGTTACAAATCCGAACAACGACGAGTTACGAATGTACGAATCGTTACGAAACGGAAACGAAAAAAAAAACGAAAAAAAACGATTTTTTTTTCGGAAACGAAAAAAACGAAACGAAAATAAACGAATTTTTTGGTTGTGCACATGTCTAATATTTTAACAAAAATATACCCCCCCCCCTCTTACAACGTTGCCAAAAAATCTCTTCCACCCACATTCTTATTCTCTCCCCCCAAAAAATGTGAAAAAATTTATTTTATTTTCGTTTCGTTTTTTTCGTTTCCGTTGATTCGTAACGATTCGTAATTTCGTAAGTCGTCGGTGTTCGTATTCGTAACGATTCGTAATTTCGTAAGAGTTATTTTTTCGTTGATTCGTTTTTCCGTTAGTTTAATTTTCGTTTATTCGAAATTCGGACGCATTCGTATTTTCGTAGATTTAGTTACATTCGTACTTTCGTTAGATTGATTTATTCGTACTTTCGTAACATTGTTTTCGTAGATTCGTAATCGGAGCATGATTCATAATTTTATGTAATGTGTATGCTATTATAACATTTTAAGAGACACGGAAAATTACGAATCGAAAAAAAAGTTACGAATGTACGAATTTTTCCGTTCAATCCATTTGAAGCACGTTAAGCAGCGCCATTGTAAGGGACACGGAAAATTACGAATCGAAAAAAAAAAAAGTTACGAATGTACGAATGTTTTCGTTCAATCCATTTGAGGCACGTTAAGCAGCGCCATTGTAAGGGACACGGAAAATTACCAATTCAACAAAAAAAAAAAAGTTACGAATGTACAAATTTTTTCGTTCATTTTGATTTTAGTTGTTCTTGTTTTAGTTTTTTGGATTTTCTTCTTTCGTAGTTTCGTTGTTTCTAATTTGGTTATTTCGGATTTTCGTTGTTTTCGTATTCGTTTGATTCGAACGATTCGTTATTCGTTAAAATTTTTAGCGAATCGTTCGTTCATTCGTACGATAACGAATGAACGAATATAACGAAAAAAACGAATATAAAAAAAAAAAAAAAAATAAAAACGAAACGAATTGCACATGTCTAATCTGAAATAAATCCTAAGATCTGCAAACAAAGTTGGTATAATAAGGCCCACGCTGACAGGCGTACTCCAACCCTCAACAAACATCCCCAAGATATTAGGGAAGATATAATAATGACGCGGCCTTATTTGGTTTCTTATCTAGACACAGGCAGCCGTCCAATTAAATTTCTTTCATTATGTATCTTCTAGACAGGAGTCTGTGATTATGGCAAGGGGTCCGTCAGCTTGAAGGTTGTTAGAGGGATCATGGAAGGTTGAGGATCAATGCTACAGTAGGTATCATTTGGCTTTTATTGATGTGTCTGGCTCAAAATGTATTTATTCGGAGGTTAAAAACCACCCCCATTCTTTTTTTTTTTTTCATTGATCACATCCAGAATAATCCATTGTTCTAACTGAACACTTATGGAATGAATCAGCATTGCTCAACATTTTCTCCGTCACTGTACCCTTCAGAGGTTTGGCCAGTTCTGGGGGTCAAACTCAGTTTCATTGCTGGCCGCATAAGTATTATGAAGATAGAAAATTTCGGGCAACTCCAATCCATATAAACTGATTTTTTAGGAAACACAAAAATCTGACGCGTTTCGGCTGAAAACAGCCTTGGTCACTGTGCAGTAACTAAGGCCGTTCAGCCGAAACGCGTCTGATTTTTGTCTTTTATACTTCCCATATGTGCCAATAAATCATTTTTGTTGAGGAAATGTTGTCTGGTATAGCTTGCTTCCCCTTTCCCCTTTCTGGGCCAGCCAGGCTGTATGCTGGGATAAGGGTCCGGCATAGCTTTTGGTGGAAACCTACACATTTTTTTTTGCATTGGGTCCCGTCCCCCTTACAATCCACAACAGACCCTCATCCTGGGTGAAGGTCTGGTATAGATAATGGGTGCAGGCACAGCCGAGTCCTTAACAATAGACATGTGCAATTCGTTTAGTTCCAAATTCGTTTTTTTAATAAATTTTAACAAATTCGGTAATTTCAGAATTTTGAAATTCCGAATTTTCGAAATTCCAAATTTTGAATTTCCAAATTTTGAATTTCTGAAGTTTCGAATTTCTGAAATTTCGAATTTCCGAAAATTCGGAAGTTTTGAAAATCTGAATTTTTGGATTTTTGAATCCTGAATTTCCTTTTTTTTTTTTTTTGAATTTTTGAATTTCTGAATTTCCGAAAAGAGCAAAAAAACGAATGAAGCGAAAACGAACAAATTTTGTCCGTGCACATGTCTACTTAAAGCGGAAGTCCCAGCAGATACAAATACTGCAGCTGCTGACTTTTAAAATAAGGACACTCACCTGTCCCAGGGTCCAGCAAAGTCGGCACCCGAGGCCGAACAAATTATTTGTCAAAAACTGTCTGTGTGTTTTTTTTTTTACTAGTTACATGTTTTTGTGAATGATTAGGTATACTGTATACGTTCACACTGAGTCTCGCTAACTGGGAGCCCCTTTATTGTTAAAGGGGGCTTCCTGATTCTGGTAAGCCCCCCCCCCCCCCACTCACAGACCCCCCAAGACCATTAACATGGGGACAAACTGCTTTACTAGTGACATCAAGGGGGCTAAAATAAGGTATTTAACCACTTGTCCTCAAGAAGGTTTTCACCCCTTCATGACCAGGAATTTTTTTGCTATTCAACACTGCGCTACTTTTAGCTGACAATTGCGCGGTCATGCTACACGGTAACCAAATTAAATTCATATCTTTTTTTCACACAAATAGAACTTTCTTTGGGTGGAATTTGATCACCACTAGGTTTTTTTATCCTAAAAACAAAAAAAAAATATTAAATAAATATTTTCTACTTTCTGTTATAAAAAATATCCAATAAAATCAAATTTCTTTACACATTTAGGCCAAAATGTATTCTGCATTTTTTGGGAAATTATACTATTAGGGATACTAGTATAGTTCACTTTGATCACTTTTATCAGCGGCGGGAGAGGTGCCAAAACCCCCACCACCTCCTGCCGCTCCCCGGTGGTCTCCGCTGCTACCGACGATCGGGTCCTTTCCCCTCTGAGGCATGGAGTCGAGTGAGGGAAAGATGGCCCCTACTTGGCTCCATACCATCGGATGACGGAAGCGAGGTCAAACGTCACTTCCGCCCAATGGTCTTAAAGGGGAATTTTTTTTTTTTTTTATTGAAAATAAAAATAATTTTTTTTTTTTTTTTTTTTTTTTTTTTTATTGCTTTTTACCAGTGCCACCTCATCAGTGCCCACCAGTGCTGCCTATTAGTGCCCATCAGTGTTGCCTTATCAGTGCCCATCAATGCAGCCTATCGATGCCCATCAGTGCAGCCTATCAGTGCCCATCAGTGCAGCCTCATCAGCGTAAATCAATGAAGGAAAAAAATTACCTGTTTGCAAAAATTATTAACAAATTATTAAACAGTTTTGTATTTATTTTTTCAGTCATTTTTAATTTGTTTAACAAAAAATAAAAAACCCAGAGGTGATCAAATACCACCAAAAGAAATCTCTATTTGTGGGAAAAAAACGATAAAAATGTAATGTGGGTACAGTGTAGCATGACCGCGCAATTGTCGTTCAAAGAGTGACAGCGCTGAAAGCTGAAAATTGGTCTGGGCAGGACGGGGGGGGGGGGGGTGTCGTATCGCAAAAAAATGGCCTGGTCATGAAAGGGGGGTAAAACCCTCCGGGGCTGAAGTGGTTAATGAAAATGAAAAGTTGCATTAAATAATTTCATTGGCATATTGATGAAGGGGGGAATGAGGAAAGATTTAAGCAGATTAAACTTCGACTTTAATTTCGCCTTCCCCATTGACTCCCTATTGACTCCTTGTATGATATTATTTTTATTTTTTTGGTTTGTGATTGAACTGGATGGACTTGTGTCTTTTTTTAACCTAACTGTGTAACTGTGTAATACATTTTGCCAAACTGTCGAAACTCCTGAACTCTCCAGATTTCTGAGAAACGGAAAGCCTCAGGTTTTACGACCATCCCCGAAGCTCCGGCGCCATCGACGTCACTTATTAGAAAGACCGTCGCCCCGCGCCAACGCGCCCCCCTGACTCGGCGTTAAGCCGCGCCATACATATCCAAATGATGTGGCTTCATAAACATGGCTGGTACTCGTTATGAAGCCCACATTAGCGTTATTGGTTTTACTAGACGTGATTATGTAGATTATAGGGCTGGAATCACTTGCGCGGCATCGCGTCCCCTCCACCACGTTCCAAATGTAAAAGCGCGAGTAATTGAGGTGGCAGCTTGTCAAAAAGTTAAGGATGCCGCGCCGCCATCCAGCCACGGCATAATGCAAATGTAACATTTGAACACTGAACACTCATGACAGTCGCGCTGAGAACCTCCAACTGGGAACCCGTTCGCCTTTTTTTTATTTTATTTTTTTCTTCCTTTTAATTTTCTTTTTTTTCTTTTCCTCTGTCACTAAAATGACAGCTCTGGTCTTGATTATAAAAGTACAATAATTGGCGGTGCTTGGCGGATAATTGCACCTTAATCGTACCACCTTGCGAAAGTAAGACGCTTTTTGGCGTTAGACATCTCGGAAATAAGAAAAGCAGCAGAACCATGGCGGGGGGGGGGGTTTCAGGGCAATTATCCATTCATCTCATTACAGAAACATATACAGTAAATGAAAGCAAACAAAGGATGCGATGCATTACCGTCTTTATGGAGATTGCAGATTCGTAACATCTAAAAGTGTGTATGTAAAGAGAGATTGCAAAATGCAGTATGTATTTCAACATTGCTCAAGCTGAGCTTTTGTGGTAAGATCTGCTGGTAATTTTTATGTGATGTTTAAATTTACACGTTTGCTGTTCCATATATATTTTTTTTTTATGATTGTACTTCATGAGCCGTTGTTTTGAGAAAGTTAACTTGGTTTGGGAGCAACTGTATCTGAAGGACTTGTAATTCTGTCCACCCAGTCTTAAGATTCTACTGACCGGGTAAGCAACGCAGGTAGGTCGTTTCCCAAAATTCCGAATTTCCAAAATTTAGAATTTCCGAATTTCCAAAATTTAGAATTTCCGAATTTCCAAAATTTAGAATTTCCGAATTTCCAAAGTTTAGAATTTCCGAATTTCCAAAGTTTAGAATTTCCGAATTTCCAAAATTTAGAATTTCCGAATTTCCAAAATTTAGAATTTCCGAATTTCCAAAATTTAGAATTTCCGAATTTCCAAAATTTAGAATTTCCAAATTTCCAAAATTTAGAATTTCCGAATTTCCAAAATGTAGAATTTCCGAATTTCCAAAATTTAGAATTTCCGAATTTCCAAAATTTAGAATTTCCGACTTTCCAACATGTAGAATTTCTGAATTTCCAAAATTTAGAATTTCCGAATATCCAAAATTTTGAATTTGCTAGAAAACTCTCTCTGCTCACTCCACCTGTCAGCGTGTTGCTTGTCGGTAGACGTGTGCAATTCGTTTAGTTCCGAATTCGTTTTTTAACAAATTTTGATAAATTAGTTCATTCCGAAATTTTCACATTTTCGAATTTCCAAATTTTTCGAATTTCCAAATTTTTCGAATTTCCAAATTTTTCGAATTTCCAAATTTTTCGAATTTCCGAATTTCCGAAATTTTGAATTTCCGAATTTCCGAAATTTTGAATTAGCGAATTTCCAAAATTTAGAATTTGCGAATTTCCAAAATTTAGAATTTGCGAATTTTGAATTTGCTAGCAAACTCTCTCTGCTCACTCCACCTGTCAGCATGTTGCTTGTCAGTAGACGTGTGCAATTCATTTAGTTCCAAATTCGTTTTTTAACGAATTTTGACAAATTCATTCATTTCCAAAATATCCGAATTTCCGAAATTTAGAATTTGCGAATTTCCAAAAATTTAGAATTTGCGAATTTCCAAAATTTAGAATTTTCAAATTTCCAAAATTTAGAATTTTCACATTTCCAAATTTCCGAATTTCCAAAATTTCAGTAGACGTGTGCAATTCGCTTCGTTTAGTGTGCAATTTTGACAAACTCGTTAATTCCGAAATTTTCGAATTTCCAAATTTCCAAAATTTCGAATTTCCAAAATTTCGAATTTCAAAAATTTCGAATTTTCAAATTTCGGAAATTCAGAAATTCGAAATTTCGGAAATTGGAAAATTCTAAATTTCATAAATTCAAAAAATCAAAATTAGGAAAGTTGTACACTTCTAAATATATAACTATGTAACTATATGAATTTATGAATTTTCAAATTTTTGCATTTCTGAATTAGCAAATTTACAGATTTTCGGAATCTCCAAATTTAAAAATTTCAGAATTTCTGGATTTTGTATTTTCAAATTTACGAATCTCTGAATTTTCAAATTTCTTAATTTCCGGATTTTATATTTTTAAATTTACGAATCTACGTATTTCAAATTTTCGAATTTATGAATTTTTGAATTTACAAATTTAAAATTTTACGAATTTCAAATATAACGAATGACCCGAAAAACGAAAAAAACAAAACGAATAAAACGAAAACGAACACATTTTTCAGCAGTGCACATGTCTAGTTTATAATAAAGCTTACCTGTATGTACAAGGAATACCTCCTGAATGTGAAGATATTCTTTATTTCTGCAGTCGGTGACGTCACTGGCACATGCGCACTTTGCTCTGAAGAGGCGGCATACTGAGTATGCTGTCCCTTCAGAGCGCCGTGGCGCAGCCATAATTCCTGTGCGTGTGCGCATGCGCATGGAAGTGACATTGTCGTAGCGCGGCCATTCAAATGGCCGGAACTTGCGAATCCAAAAGGAAGGATCCGATGAAAAAAGGGAAGCCCTGTCAGCTGGGACAGCGCACAACTAGAGGGCTTTATTTTAGGGTAAGTCTTATAATAATGGGCAGTTTACTATCACTTTAACAATAAATATAAATCTTAACACTTCTGCAATAAAAATCCTTATTTCTCATATCACAGGGTTCACAAATATTTTATTAGAAAAAAAAGTTTTTATTCCCATCCTCTGCATGTGTCCTCTCCACATTTTCCCAACACCACTGAGAAATACTTTACATCCTCCCCTTCACCTCCATTGTATGTTTTTACAATATGTCAAAGAAAAGGTTCATCCAAACAAGACATCACCATCTTAATTATTAAAGAAAACAGCGAAACTTTTTTTTTTCCCCCACATCTCCATCCAGAAAATGTAACCAGATGCCTTCAGATTGAACGTCAAGGAAATACGTGATTCTCACCACCAGCTGCGCGCCGCTCATCTGCAAAGGGTTAAATGTCTTCTATGTGTAGCAGCTGTAAAATCCGACCAGTAAATAGGCAAAGAGGACGGCAGATGTGTCTTGGGACAAGGTGTTCGAAACTGTTAAGTACGGCTCAATTTTCCAACAGCCCCGCAAATCAAATCAAATTTGTCTTATTATAGTTTCTGAAGGAAATTTATTGTGGTTTTTATATACCTTTTCTTTCTTTATCTATTATTTATTAACCCCCCTTCCTGCCGCTGCCTCCCGGCCCTTTAAGAGCTTCTAGAGGCCGGTAGGCGGAGGGGGGCGTTCGGATCACGTGACCGCTGTGATTGGCTGTCATAGCAGGTCACGTGATCGGAAAAGCTTCCAGGCGCAAGTACTGTATGCATCTGGAGCCTTCCGATCCCCTTCAGCCTTTGTGCTGGGAGTGGGCGGGGCGTGCGCTCTGGCCACAGAAATGTTTACACGAGCGGATTTTCCATCAGAAAAATCTTGGATGTTTTTTTCCGACGGAATTCCGCTCAAGCTTGTCTTGCATACACACGGTCACACAAAAGTCCTCTGAACTTTCGACCACCAAGAACGCGGTGACGTACAACACTACGACGAGCCGAGAAAATGAAGTTCAATGCTGCCGAGCATGCGTCGAATTGTTTCCGAGCATGCGTAGGAATTTTGCGCGTCGGAATTGCTACAGACGATCGGAATTTCTGATCGGAACTTTTTCTGACCGAAAAATTGAGAACCTGCTCTCAATCTTTTGCTGGCTGGAATTCGGGGCAGCAAAAGTCCGATGGAGCGTACACACGGTTGTATTTTCCGACTAAAAGCTCTCATCGGACTTTTGCTGGCCGAATTTCCGATCGTGTGTACGCGGCATTAGAGTTCTTCATCAATGTAGGCAAATATTTATTCTGGTCTGCAGTTTATTTATTTTTTATAAAAAAAATTTTGAGGGGGGGTTTGGTTTGGTGTGATTTCTATTTTTGTGGTTTTGTTTGTATCGTGTCAATGTTGTTTTCATCTAAAATAATAAAAAGGATTTGATTTAAAAAAAAAATTTATTCTGATACATATTTTTGGTAAAAAAATCTCAAAAAGCGTATATTGATTGGTTTGCGCAAAAGTTATAGTGTCTACAAACTATGGGATATATTTATGGAATTTTTTTTTTTTTTTACTAGTTTTCAAATTTACGAATTTTAAAATTTACAAATTTACAATTTTACTCATTTGAAAAAAAAAAAAAATGAATGAAACGAAAACGAACAAATTTTTCGGCAGTGCACATGTCTAGTTTATAATAAAGCTTACCTGTATGTACAAGGAATCGCTCCTGAACGTGCAGATATTCTTTATTTTTGCAGCCGGTGGCGTCACCAGCGCATGCGCACTTGTACTGAGTATGCTGTACCTTCAGAGCGCTGTGGCGTGGCCGTGATTCCTATGTGCATGCATTGGACTGACATCGCCGCAGCTCGGCCATTCACATTGCCGGAACCTGCGAACCCAGAAGGAAGGATCCGATGAAAAAATGTGAAGCCCTGTCAGCTGGGACAGCGCACCACTAGAGGGCTTTATGGGATATATTTATGGAATTTTTTTTTTTTTTTTTTTTTTTTACTAGTTATCAAATTCATGAATTTTCAAATTTACAATTTTACGAATTTCGAAATAAAAAAAAAAAAAACGAATGAAACGAAAACGCTTAATTTTCCCAATAAGCATATATTGATTGGTTTGTGTAAAAGTTATAGCGTCTACAAACTATGGGATATATTTATGGAATTTTTTTTTTTTGCTTAGCAGAAACACAAGATCTCCATTTTCCTGTCTGGCAGAACTGCAATCTGCCTTGTTTACATCGGCAGACCGGCGTTCTGCCTCTCCTAAGAGCAATCGTAGGGACCCGCTGATTGGCTCCCGCTGTGTCCAATCACAGCGGGAGCGGGGCTCTGGCGAGGCGTGCGCGCGCCCCAGAGCCGAAGAAAAAAAAAATGTACGTGGGGGGTGGTCCTTAAGCAGTTTTATAGAAGACAGTTTTTTGGCATGATCAGCCATTTATTCAATAGCAATGCCAAAATTTCATGATTTCTGCCAGAGGAGGCAAACTTTTGTGCACAACTGTATAGTAAAAAAAAACGCATAAAGCATCAACTCAAAATGAGAAATTGTACGAAATGTAAAGCAAAGGTTCACTTTAAAAAAAAAAAAAGTGCATTCATCCTTTTGCCCCTTCCCTGCTGAAGTACACTTCCTGAGCCCCGGATAATTACAGCGGCTGCAGACTAAAAAGAAAAAGACGTTTTTACAATTGTATATTGCATATTTTTTTTATTTTATTTGCTATATTTTTGCACAAAAGTGGAGTTATCCTTTAACCCTTTTTCTGCCAGAAACGTAAAAACTACCCCACCCCCACATACAGGGGAGGGGTGGCAGCCTTAGGCCTGGGGGGGGGGCAAGTCCAGACAAGTGGCCCACTGACCCACAGGCCAGCAGGACCCACAGGTCAGTGGCCAGCAGGGCCCAAATGCCAGTGGCTTGCCCCCAGCAGGACCTAAATTCCATGGTCATCTCCCAGCAGGATCTACAGGCCAGGGACTTGCTCCCAGTAGGACCTACAGGCCAGTGGCTTGCTCCCAACAGGACCTACATGCCATGGTCATCTCCCAGCAGTACCTACAGGCCAGCCACGGCCAGGAGGACCCATAAGCCAGTGGCTTGCTCCCAGCAGGACCTACATGCCATGGTCATCTCCCAGCAGTACCTACAGGCCAGCCACGGCCAGGAGGACCCATAAGCCAGTGGCTTGCTCCCAGCAGGACCTACATGCCATGGTCATCTCCCAGCAGGACCTACAGGCCAGTGACTTGCTCCCAGCAGGACCCATAGGCCAGTGGCTTGCTCCCAACAGGACCTACATGCCATGGTCATCTCCCAGCAGGACCTACAGGCCAGCCATGGCCAGGAGGACCCATAAGCCAGTGGCTTGCTCCCAGCAGGACCTACATGCCATGGTCATCTCCCAGCAGGACCTACATGCCATGGTCATCTCCCAGCAGGACCTACAGACCAGCCATGGCCAGCAGGACCCATAGGCCAGTGGTTTGCTCCCAGCAGGACCTACATGCCATAGTCATCTCCCAGCAGGACCTGCAGGCCAGAGGCTTGCTCCCAGAAGGACCTACAGGCCAGTGGCTTGCTCACAGCAGGACCTACATGCCATGGTCATCTCCCAGCAGGACCTACAAGCCAGACATGGCAAGCAGGACCCACAGCCTATTGGAGTTACTACCAAACTTCCAATGCTGCAAATCAAATGTACAGTGCAAAGCAATACACTTAAAACAGACAGTCCACCAGAGAGCAACTGCTCTTGTGCACATTGCTGGATCAAGATGGGGCTCAAGCAAGTGGCTGAAAGATTCCTCCCTCCACACAAGTGGGTGGATGGGGGAATCCTCCCTCACTGGGACATTGTATTCTGACAGTAGGGACTGTCCATTGTCAGAATACACTGATCAACACTGCTGCTGTTTGGCTGCAAGCAGCTAATTGAGCAAGGATTTCCAGCAGGAGATGATATAACAATGGGGTTCTGCCTAACAGAGAGGGGTACACAGATCAATATTCAGCCCCTGCTGAACCCGATGAATTCTGATCTGTGTGAACCCAACTTTATCTTATCCCTTGCTTCAGCAGGCTCTCTGCAGCTCTGTCCCCTGCAGCTCCTGTGTATGTTAGGAATGGCATTGGTCACACTCTTACCCTCCACCATACAATACAGGGTTAAAGTGAGTGTAAGGGTTTTTAAAAAAAAAATAACAAACATATCATACTTACCTCCACTGTGCAGCCCGTCCATCTGCAGCAATGTCATTTCAGGACCCTTTGGATACAGAAACCCCAAATGTTGGCTGCAGCTAGGGGGCATCTAGGAACCCTTAACTACTGAGTTTGAAGTTCGGGGGACCTATGGCTGCAAATGGGCACAGTGAGGCTGCAAAATGGGCACAGTGAGGCATGCAAATGGGCACAGTGAGGCTGCAAATGGGCACAGTGAGGCTGCAAATGGGCACAGTGAGGCATGCAAATGGGCATTGTTGACCATCCTTTCAACTTACAGTAGCTGAGCATTTCTCACCCTAGGCTTATACTCGAGTCAATACGTTTTCCCAGTTTTTTGTGGTAAAATGAGGTGCCTCGGCTTATATTCGGGTCGGCTTATACTCGAGTATATATGGTATTCTTTTTTGCTCTGGGCACCGTTATAATCCCAATGACCCTGTTGCCACTATCGATACAGTCTGGTGTGTAGATTGGGGGGGAATCTTGTGAAAATATATATAAAATAAAAAATGGTGCACATGGACCCCCGTATATTCAGATTCTCAGGAGACTGGTGCTCTTTAAATGTCTTCCACAGTCACATGACCTTAGTCTGGGGTCTGCGTAACATTCAGAGAATTGTATTTTTTTTTCCCACCGATTGCTATGGAAACAAAAGTCTTTTATCGCGTGCTAATTCCTACCTCTGCATCGCTCTTTAAAAAAAGCAAATTACAGCTGTAAATAAATAATTACTTTTATTTCTGCCGTTATAAGATAGCATTGAGCTCATTTACACGTGAGTCGTCTCTGGAAAAATACCAGGAGCGCAGAGCCGCGCACTCCGTCATGGAGCCAGGCGATCGGTAAAGAGCCAGATGCAAAAAAAATATTCCGTGAGTCACGCTAATGACATTATTTATCTGACGCCCGATTTCACCTCTTCCATATGTTCTACCTGGACTACATCCACCGCCCCGGGATTTTCTTAGATTTAAAGCCGCACTCCGAGCAATGCAGCCCTTTGATGAACAGAGGTCACCGATGCGCGGGGGGTGCCCAGGATTGCACTTGGCGGCGTGGGTTAACGTGACTATAAAGTCCACGGCTAACTTTCCTACCTAAATATTTTTATTCACACACTATGTTGTTTGGTACACTTGTTTTAGTAAATGTTTTGCTGGTATTTATTATTATAGACCAGAGGTAGGCAACCTTTTGGAACGCAGCGTGCCGAAAAATGTTTTCAAAGAAATTGAGAGTGTCGGTTCTATAAAATAAATGTCAACTGCGCACTCCTAGTCACGGAAAGGAATATTTTTATGAAGTAAATGCTGTAAACTACTTGAATGTTAGTAAGAAATGAACATTCATTCATAATATTCACCTTCACCGCTAAGTTCACCCAATTCCTGCACATGCAAACCTCAGATCACCCCCAATTCCTGCACCTTCACTCCTCAGATCACCCCCAATTCCTTCACCTTCACACCTCAGATCACCCCCAATTCCTGCACCTTCACCCCTCAGATCACCCCCAATTCCTGCACCTTCACACCTCAGATCACCCTCAATTCCTGCACCTTCACACCTCAGATGACCCCCAATTCCTGCACCTTCACACCTAAGATCACCCCCAATTCCTGCACCTTCACACCTCAGATGACCCCAATTCCTGCACCTTCACCCCTCAGATCACCCCCAATTCCTGCACCTTCACCCCTCAGATCACCCCTAATTCCTGCACCTTCACCCCTCAGATCACCCCCAATTCCTGCACCTTCACCCCTCAGATCACCCCTAATTCCTGCACCTTCACTCCTCAGATCACCCCAATTCCTGCACCTTCACACCTCAGATCACCCCAATTCCTGCACCTTCACTCCTCAGATCACCCCAATTCCTGCACCTTCACACCTCAGATCACCCCAATTCCTGCACCTTCACTCCTCAGATCACCCCCAATTCCTGCACCTTCATACCTCAGATCACCCCGATTCCTGCACCTTCACACCTCAGATAACGCCAATTCCTGCACCTTCACCCCTCAGATCACCCCCAATTCATGCACCTTCACCCCTCAGATCACCCCCAATTCCTGCACCTTCACACCTCAGATCACCCCAATTCCTGCACCTTTACACCTCAGATCACCCCAATTCCTTCACCGTCATACCTCAGATCACCCCCAATTCCTGCACCTTCACCCCTCAGATCACCCCCAATTCATTCACCTTCACACCTCAGATAACCCCAATTCCTGCACCTTCACACCTCAGATCACCCCAATTCCTGCACCTTCACACCTCGGATCACCCCAATTCCTTCACCGTCATACCTCAGATCACCCCCAATTCCTGCACCTTCACCCCTCAGATCATCCCCAATTCATTCACCTTCACACCTCAGATAACCCCAATTCATTCACCTTCACACCTCAGATAACCCCAATTCCTTCACCTTCACACCTCAGATGACCCCAATTCCTGCACCTTCACCCCTCAGATCACCCCAATTCCTGCACCTTCACCCCTCAGATCCTCCCAATTCCTGCACCTTCACACCTCAGATCACCCCAATTCCTGCACCTTCACCCCTCAGATCCTCCCAATTCCTGCACCTTCACCCCTCAGACTGTGAAGGAATGTAATGTACATACTGATAATCAGAAAATGTCTATATTCTTATGTGTATACATGTTTCTATGCAACTCCTTACTTATTATGTAGTATTCAGATTGGCTTTCTGTTTGCAACTAAAGATGGCATCTATATCCTCCACCCCACACATTGGAAGAATGCAAAACGTCACAACATAACCAGCTTCAACCAACCGTCAAGCATCAAGTTTCTCCATTTCTCTTGTATTTTAACCAATAAGATGTACCTATTAGACTGACATAGCAATGACGTATCTTTCTGTATAAATATTGATACCGCCCAGAAATAAATTAGAAGTTAGAAGTAACCGAGCTGAACGCTGTCTCAGAGAGTGTTTACCTCTAATGTGCATGCACATTTATACTTTTTAATTAGAAACAGCAGCAGATAACCTTGAACTAGATTGTAGTTCTTATCCATTTCAAGATCACCCCAATTCCTGCACCTTCACACCTCAGATCACCCCCAATTCCTGCACCTTCACACCTCAGATCACCCCCAATTCCTGCACCTTCATACCTCAGATCCTCTCAATTCCTGCACATTCACCACTCAGATCCTTCCAATTCCTGCACAGCAAACAGGTACTTGCGGTTAGCAGACAGACAAGGATCAGAATAGTCAGGGTCAAAATCCGAAGGCAAACGCAGGCAGGGTTCAGAGAATGGACAATATTTGATCCGGGGGCCATCAACAAGGTAATCCAATCTAGCAGAGCAGAGCAGGCAAACAGGCAGCTTGATCAGGTATTACACACTCTATCATAAGCATGAGACTGCAGATTTGGCTGGCTTAAATCAGGTTTGGTCTCCACCCAGAGACTGGCCACATCAATCGCCTTGCAGGTGGACAAACCCCAATTCCTGCACCTTCACCCCTCAGATCCTCCCAATTCCTGCAGCTTCACACCTCAGATCACCCCCAATTCCCTCACTTTCACTCCTCAGATCCTCCCAATTCCTGCACCTTCAACCCTCAGATCCTTCCAATTCCTGCACCTTCACCCCTCAGATCCTCCCAATTCCTGCACCTTCACACCTCACATCACCCCAATTCCTGCACCTTCACACCTCACATCACCTCAATTCCTGCACCTTCACTCCTTGAGATCCTCCCAATTTCTGCACAGCAAACAGGTACTTGTGGTTGGCAGACAGGCAAGGATCAGAATAGTCAGGGTCAAAATCCGAAGTCAAAGGCAGGCAGGGTTCAGAGAATGGTCAATATCTGATCCGGAACCATCAACAAGGTAATCCAATCTAGCAGAGCAGGGCAGGAAAACAGGCAGCTTGATCAGGTATTACACACTCTATCATAAGCATGAGACTGCAGACTTGGCTGGCTAAAATCAGGTTTGGCCTCCACCCAGAGACTGGCCACATCAATCGCCTTGCAGGTGGACAAACAGGCAAGTAAAATGCCACAGCCAACACCAGGATGCTGGAACTATGAAGGAGCAGGAGTGCACACGCTCCTGACTTTACCCCCCCCCCACCCCCCCAGAAGCATGCACGTCTGACACCTTAAAAGTAAAAAAAAGTGTTTTTTAAATAAATCTTTTCATGTTGAACCCCTTTTAACCCTTAGTTAACTCTAATCATTTCTAATTAACTTCTTCCCCTCCTTAGAATTTTTTTCTGCTGTTTATTTTTTTTTTGTAAGTTTTTTTAAAGTTTTGTTTTTTCAAATAATACATTCAAATATTATAAACTACTTTTTTTTTTTTTTTTTTTAAATAATTTTGCAACGCTTTCTACCAAAATCATAATTTTAGTCTTATTTTATATGGGACAAATTATTGAACAAGATTTATGCTTTTTTTTATCCATATCAAGGCAGAAAACAATTTGTGGGGCACTTTTGAGGTGTCAATTAGTTGTGCCTTACACCGAATCCAACGCAATCTATAGATGAAAAGATGTAAAAAAAACTCCTGAAAAACAAAACATTTTTTCGACTTTGATCAGTGTTGGTTAAAAAATAAATAAAAAAAATAGCGTTACTATTTATGAATTTATAATCCCCATTAAATGCTAAGGCACCATATCCCAAATGACTATATAAAAGCAGAAAACAATTTGTGGGGGACTTTTGAAGTGTCAGTATGTTGTTCATTACTATTCCTTTAAAACATCATCACTTTTATTTACAATTTATGTCAAATTTCTTGCCATTAAAATGTGTCAAATTTCATGCTTCACATATAAAATTTAGTTAGAAGTATACACCACATTTCCTCTTCAATGCTTATTTTCATCTGTTCAACATTCATGTCATAAAGTTAATTATATATAGATTTATGACAATAATGGTTGGTAGATGGTAATTGGAATTGCAGTGGTAATACAATGTACACTTCTAACAAAGTTTATATGTAATGCAAAGACAAGACATTTTACATGAAATATTAATAAAATTGAAAATATATAAATAAATACATAAAATAAATTAAAATTTATGTTTTAATGGAATAATAATGAACGACATAACCTCAAAACTCCCCCACAAATTATTTTCTGCCTTTATATAGTCAGCTGGGATATGATGTCTTAGCATTTAATTTTGATTATAAATTGATTCAAAGTAATACTTTTTTTTTTTTTTTAATGTTTGTAACATATTGTCATGTATAGATGGCACAGCAAATAAATGTTTGTAAAACAGAATCTACGGTATATAAAAAATAGACCTTGTTTGTTCTGAAAAAAATAATGGTGGTAAATGGAATTTCAGTGGTACTACAACGTACACTTCTTTTTTTTTTAATTCTTTATTTTATATTTTATACATATATACACTTCAATACATCCATTCATCTCTTACATTTTTGTGCTTTATAATTTCATCTCCTTCTTCCATTTCATCCCTATTTCATATCTCCTAGCCTATTTACTCTTAGGCATTGCCTCTGTATTTATCAAAACCATCTGCATCCTTACTAATAACAAAAAAAACAACAAAAACAACAAAAAATTAAATAAAATAAAAAATAAAAAATAAAATAAAAAAAATGAAAAAAAAAAAACATTGAAAAAAATCTCCATCTCTCCCCCTTCCCCTCCCCTCCCCCCCTCCCTCCCAGCCAGCCACCCCATCCCCCATCTCCCCAGTCCCATCTCAGCTCTCCCTGTACTCTATATATGGGGTCCATATTTTCCTATACCTTTCATCCTGGTCCTTCATTGCCATCGTAAGATTCTCCATCAATTGTATTTCAGCTATTCTTGTCATCCATTGGGCCCTACAACGTACACTTCTAATGCCGCGTAAAAACGCGATCGGAATTTCGGCCAGCAAAAGACCGATCAGAGCTTTCCATCGGAAAATGCGAGCGTGTGTAGGCTCCATCGGAATTTTGCTGGGCAATTTTCCCGCCAGCAAAAATTTGAGAGCAGGTTCTCAATTTTCCCGATGGAAAAGGTTTCTATCGGAAATTCCAATCGTCTGTAGCAATTCTGATGCGCAAAATTCCTACACATGCTCGGAAACAATTTGAAGCATGCTCAGAAGCATTGAACTTCATTTTTTTTCTCGGCTCGTCATAGTGTTGTACGTCACCGCGTTCTTGGCGGTCGGAGATTGGTGTGACCGTGTGTAGGGGTAGACAGTTTGAGCGGAATTCCGTCGGAATTCCGTAGGGAAAACCATCAGCGCTTTTTTCCGACGAGAATTTCGATCGTGTGTACGCGGCATAACAAAGTTTATATGTAATGCAATGACAAGACATTTTGCATGAATTATTAATAAAATTGATGTTTTAATGGAATAATAATGAAGGATTTTATTGACACCTCAAAACTCCCCACAAATTATTTTCTGCTTTTATATAGTCAGTTGGGATTTGATGTCTTAGCATCTACCGGTAATTAGGATTATAAATTGATTTAAAGTAACACTTTTATTTGTTAACATATTTTTATATACTGTACAGATGGCACAGAAAATAAAATAATGTTTGTCAGACAGAATCTATATAAAAAAAAAAAAAAAAAGTCTTTGTTTGTCCTGAAAAAAAAAAAAAAAATATTGCTTTGAACAAAGTTATCGAAAAAATAAACAGACCCCTATAGCAGAAATGCATAAATTGTGCTGGTCTATATGCGGGATACAGGTGTGAGAGCTGCAGTGAGTACAAATAGATAGATTGATATAGTAAATGGAATTGCAGTGGTAATACAACGTACACGTCTAACAAAGTTTATATATAACGCAATGACAAGACATTTTGCATGAATTATTAATACAATTGATGTTTTAATGGAATAATAATGAAGGATTTTATTGACACCTCAAAACTCCCCCACAAATTATTTTCTGCTTTTATATAGTCAGTTTGGATATGATGTCTTAGCATCTAATTAGGATTATAAATTGATTTAAGGTAACACTTTTTTTTTTCTTTTAACATATTTTTATATACTGTACAGATGGCACAGCAAATAAAAGAATGTTTGTCAGACAGAATCTATATAAAAAACAAAAAAAAAAAAGACTTTGTTTGTCCTGAAAAAAAAAAAAAGTATTACTTTAAACAAAGTTATTGAAAAATAAACAGACCCCTATAGCAGAAATGCATAAATTGTGCTGGTCTATATGCGGGATACAGGTGTGAGAGCGGCAGTGAGTACAAATAGATAGATTGATATAGTAAATGGAATTGCAGTGGTAATACAACGTACACGTCTAACAAAGTTTATATATAACGCAATGAAAAGACATTTTGCATGAATTATTAATAAAATTGATGTTTTAATGGAATAATAATGAAGGATTTTATTGACACCTCAAAGCTCCCCCACAAATTATTTTCTGCTTTTATATAGTCAGTTGGGATAGGATGTCTTAGCACTTAATTAGGATTATAAATTGATTTAAAGTAACACTTTTTTTTTTCTATTTTTTTAACATATTTTCATATATTGTACAGATGGCACAGAAAATAAAATAATGTTTGTCATACAGAATCTATATAAAAAAATGACCCTGTTTGTCCTGAAAAAATAATTAAAATAAAAAGTAATACTTTGGACAAAGTTATCGCAAAATAAACAGAGCCCTATAGCAGAAATAGAAATAGATAGATAGATAGATGGGCAATTGAATTGCAGTGGTAATACAACGTACACTTCTAACAACGTTTATATGTAACGCAATGACATTTTTTATGAATTTAATAAAATTGATGTTTTAATGGAATAATAATGAAGGATGTATTGACACCTGAAAACTCCCCCACAAATGTCTTTTTATATAGTCAGTTGGGATAGGATGTAATTTAATTGGGATTACAAATTAATTTACAGTAAAGTAACACTTTTTTTTTTTTTTTTTTAAGATTTTTTTTTTTTTTTTTTTAACATATTTTCATATATTGTACAGATGGCACAGAAAATAAAATAATGTTTGTCAGACAGAATCTATATAAAAAAAAAATTACCTTGTTTGTCCTGAAAAAAAAAAGTAATACTTTGGACAAAGTTCTCGAAAAATAAACAGACCCCTATAGCAGAAATGCATAAAGTGTGCTGGTTTATATGGGGGATACAGGTGTGAGAGCTGCAGGGGGTACAGATAGATAGATAGATAGATAGATAGATAGATAGATAGATAGATAGATAGATAGATAGATAGATAGATAGATAGATGGAATTTCAGTGGTAATACAACGTACGCTTCTAACAACATTTATATGCAAGACATTTTTTATGAATTATTAATAGAGTTGATGTTTTAATGGTATAATAATGAAGCATGTATTGACACCTGAAAACCCCTCAAATTATTTTCTGCTTTTAAATAGTCAGTTGGGATACAATGTCATTTAATTGGGATTACAAATTAATTAAAAGTAACACTTTTTTTTTTTAATTTTCTTTAAGATTTTTTTTTTTTTTTTTTTTAACATATTTTCATATATTGTACAGATGGCACAGAAAATAAAATAATGTTTGTCATACAGAATCTATATAAAAAAAATGACCCTGTTTGTCCTGAAAAAAAAAAAAGTAATACTTTGGACAAAGTTATCACAAAATAAACAGACCCCTATAGCAGAAATGCATAAATTATGCTGGTCTATATGGGGGATGCAAATGGGTACTGATAGATAAACGCAGCATGTAAATGCGGCAAAACAAGCGTTTTAAACGTGGGTTACTATCTGTCAAGTTAAATCGTTCACATGAAGCCTAAAGCCCCATACACACGGTCGGATTTTCCGATGGATTCTGTCCTATCGGACAATGTTGTCGGAAATTCCGACCGTGTGTAGGCACCATCGGACAGTTTCCATCGGATTGTACGACGGACAAAGTCCGATCACACCAAATCCGATCGTGTGTAGCGAATTCCGACGGACAAAGTGCTACGCATGCTCAGATCACATTACAAGACCAAAGCTATTGGCTACTAGCCCCAACGTAGTCCTGTCGTAGGCAACGAACGTCACCACGTTCAGAATGATCGGATTTTCTGACAACTTTGTCCGACCGTGTGTACGCAAAACCAACATCGGACAAAGTACGACGGACATGATCCGACGGACCTGGTCCTCGGATAATCCGAGCCTGTGTATGGGGCTTTAGATAGATAGATAGATAGATAGATAGATAGATAGATAGATAGATAGATAGATAGATAGGTAGAGTGATAGATAGATAGATAGATAGATAGGTAGAGTGATAGATAGATAGATAGATAGATAGATAGATAGATAGATAGATAGATAGATAGATAGATAGAGTGATAGATAGATAGATAGATAGATAGATAGATAGATAGATAGATAGATAGATAGATAGGTAGATAGATAGATAGATAGATAGATAGATAGATAGATAGATAGATAGATAGAGTGATAGATAGATAGATAGATAGATAGATAGATAGATAGATAGATAGATAGATAGTGTGAGATAGTGTGTTACATACTTTTTAAATGCTGGCACGCCTGGCAGGACATGCTAATACGTCACGCATGACGCGCCTCGCCCCCGCCGGCCGAATACAGGATCCGATCTGTTCGGCAAGCTCCAGAACTGCGCATGCGCAGTTCCAAGCCGGCCCGATCACGGCTATTTTTACTGGCACGTTCCCGCTACTACGGGCATTTACGGGCGGCGAAAAAAGTGCCCCTTTTTACGGGCTGCCCGTAAAACTACGGGCGGTTGGCAACACTGGTACCCGAGCGTTCGGAGCATGCGTGCTCCTTCTTTGGGCTCTGCTGGGGGCCATCTTTCAGAGAGTTTCTTATATATACACCCACATAACTTAGACTAAGTACTAAATGGCTAGCTATACCAGGTAACCATGGAAACATGTAGTAACTGGGGCAAACAACAGTTCTGTGAACTGAACATACCGTCTAAACACAATTTCATATGACTAAAATTACAAATAACTGATAAATTAGAAAGTTAAGAAATTAATTAGGAATACATACTATTACAACTATATAATTTAAAAATTATTTTAAAATGAATTAGACATTTTTAAAATTAAGATGTAGACACAGAAAGGAGGGGGAAACTACGCAGACTATAACGATTTTTCGTTCTATCTGATCATGTTTTGCCCAGCAGTCACTTCTTGCTTGTGGTCTTACGTGCATGCTCCGAGCGTGCGCACCTCTCTGCTGACTGCGTGCCCGGACACCTCGCCGTGTTTCCTGTGTAACGCTGATCCCTGTCCCAGCTTTCCGGGAGCGCTGGGATCCACCATTGTAACCGGACACAAGACAGTCATACGGACGTTCCAGCCAGTGACACTAGGCACCAGGCAGATGGCGCGGATGATACCGATACTAGACATGTGCACAATAGAAAAATTTGTTTAGTTTTGTTTCGTTTCTGTTCGTTTCCGTTGATTCGTAATGATTCGAAATTTCGTAAGTCGTCGGTGTTCGTATTCGGACTCATTCGTATTTTCGTAAGAGTTATTTTTTCGTTGATTCGAAATTCGTATTTTCGTAGATTTAGTTACATTGGTACTTTCGTTAGATTGATTTATTCGTACTTTCGTAACATTGTTTTCGTAGATTCGTAATCGGAGCATAATTCATAATTTTATGTAATGTGTATGCTATTATTACATTGTAAGAGACACGGAAAATTACGAATCGAAAAAAAAAGTTACACATTTTTTCGTTCAATCCATTCGAAGCACGTTAAGCAGCGCCATTGTAAGAGGCACGGAAAATTACGAATCGCAAAAAAAAAAGAAGTTACGAATGTACGAATTTTTTCGTTCAATCCATTCGAAGCACGTTAAGCAGCGCCATTGTAAGGGACACGGAAAATTACGAATCGCAAAAAAAAAAGTTACAAATGTACGAATTTTTTCGTTCAATCCATTCGAAGCACGTTAAGCAGCGCCATTGTAAGGGACACGGAAAATTACGAATCGCAAAAAAAAAAAGTTACAAATGTACGAATTTTTTCGTTCAATCCATTCGAAGCACGTTAAGCAGCGCCATTGTAAGAGACACGGAAAATGACCAATTCAAAAAAAAAAAAAAAAAGTTACGAATGTACGAATTTTTTCGTTCATTTTGATTTTTGTTGTTCCTGTTTTCGTTTTTCGGATTTCCTTCTTTCGTAGTTTCGTTGTTTCTAATTTGGTTATTTAGGATTTTCGTTGTTTTTCATATTCGTCCGATTCGATAATTCGTTATTCGCTAAAATTTTTAGCGAATCATTCGTTCATTCGTACGATAACGAATGAACGAATATAACGAATTTGAACGAAAAACGAATTAAAACGAAACGAATTGCACATGTCTGACCGATACCCATGCTGTTTGTAATCGCTCATTTGTGAGTGTTTTCATTATGGCTTTTATCCATTAAATGTTCTAACTGCTACACTAATGCCCCGTACACACGGTCGGAAATTCCGACCACAAAATCCGTCGTTTTTTTTTTTTCCGACGGATTTTGTCCGACACTGGTGTTGCATACACACTGTCGGACAAAGTTGGTTTGAAAATCCGATCATACTGAACGTGGTGACGTTCGTTGCGTACGACGGAACTACGTAGAGGCTAGTAGCCAATAGGTTTGGTCTCCTAATTTGATCTGAGCATGCGTGGCACTTTGTCCGTCGGAATTCTCTACGCACGATCGGAAAAAGTCCGATCGGATTTTGTTGTCGGAAAATTTGAGCGCAGGAAATTCTGAATGAAAAAAGTCCGATGGAGCCCACACACGGTCAGAATTTCCGACATGGTCCGATCGGACATTTTCCGTCGGAATTTCCGACCGTGTGTACGGGGCATTAGAAGGCGCTGCTTTGTCCCTGTTTTTTGACTAACAAGGCTGCTCTGCAAGCGTCACCTCCACGGGTTGGGTCCCTGACTTGATCTCCGCCTGAAGTTTCCCCGATTCTCCACCGCGCCCTTTCGGCGACAATGTGGTTCTGGTACTTTCTTCAGGTACTCACTGTGGTCCCCGGTAAAGGTGGTAGGTCCCTTTGTGGCGACAGCTTCCCCTCTACCTCCGACCACTGACAGGTTCTCTGGCCGGCAGAACCGCCACTTCTTGTTGGACTGCAAGCCGCAATCCCAACCCTGCGCCACTCCCTTACTTCTGGATAGGCCCTCACACAGCCCGACAGCCGTCCAGGTGGCACAGAACCTAGATCACTTGACCTCATCCGAATATATAGGTTCTCCCAGCAGGCCAAGGAATTCAAGAAAACCCCTGCCCATTGGCTGAGATACCCCATATACCCATAACCTCACCTTGGGTTGCCCTTCTCGTATCTAGTACCACCAAGCAACCGGCCACCTAGTGGTAGAAGAGAAAAGTGCAACAAGGCCAAACTTAGGGAGAAATCAATGGATCTCTATTAATCGACCAAATTAGTAGCCGAGGTAGATGCTTGAGCCTCCTTAACAAGGGGACATGGTACCGGCACCACCTGTTCCAGACTATAGTAGACATGTGCAATTTGTTTCGTTTTTTTTTTCGTTTTTCGTTTTTTTTCGTTATTTTCGTTCATTCGTTATCGTATGAATGAACGAATGATTCGATTAAAAATTTTAACGAATAACGAATCGTTCGAATCGAACGAATCTAATTAACGAATCGTTCGAATCGAACGAATCCGAAAAACAACGAAAATCCGAAAAAAAAATAAGTAGAAACAACGAATGTACGAATGAAGAAAATCCGAAAAACTAAAACAGGAACAACGAAAATGAACGAAAAAATTTGTACATTCGTAACTTTTTGTTTTTGTTGAATTGGTAATTTTCCGTGTCCCTTACAATGGCGCTGCTTAACGTGCTTCGAATAGATTGAACGAAAAAATTCGTACATTCGTAACTTTTTTTTTTTCGAATCTTAATTTTCCGTGTCTCTTACAATGGCGCTGCTTAACGTGCTTCGAATGGATTGAACAAAAAAAATTCGTACATTCGTAACTTTTTTTTTTCGATTCGTAATTTTCCGTGTCTCTTACAATGGCGCTGCTTAACGTGCTTCGAATGGATTGAACGAAAAAATTCGTACATTCGTAACTTTTTTTTTCGATTCTTATTTTCCGTGTCTCTTACAATGTAATAATAGCATACACATTACATAAAATTATGAATTATGCTCCGATTACGAATCTACGAATGTTACGAATGTTACGAATGTACGAATAAATAAAGGCGAATAAATAAAGGCGTCCGAAATTCGAATAAACGAATAAACGAAAATTAAACTAACGAAAACACGAATCAGCAAAAAAATAACTCTTACGAATGTACGAATCGTTACGAATACGAACACCGACGACTTACGAATTTACGAATTGTTACGAATCAACGGAAACGAAAAAAACGAAAAGAAAATAAACAAATTTTTTTGTTGTGCACATGTCCAGACTATCGGTCACTGTGGGTGTCTACGAAGGAGTGATGGCAGATGGAACTAACACTTCTGCTGCAGTGTCGGTGAGCTCGCCCGACACGTCCAGTTCCTCGGAAGAAGAGTCAGCCCGAGCCGAAGTAGGACTGCCGGACTTGGCAGCTTCGGTACTGGAGGTGGGTTCTTCCACAGAGGTACACCCACAGGCCCAATCCGCCCTCATTACCCGCAACGGCAGTCGCGGTCTGGCAGCTATCAGCAACAATCTCCACATTGACAGCACCGGCTCCAAGGGCACATAAAGGGGGCAAATCCGGAGCACCGCCGGCAAACAATCCTCATTGCTGCGGAGCTTTGGGAAATGTACAGAAAACCTGTTTCAGTAATCGTGGTTCCAGAAGCGAAGAAACTGGCGATCTCTTGTGGGTTGCATTCAGCCGACATGGGTTGAGGAACCTCCAGCCTAGGAGCTCCCAGATGCGCCATGTCTCCTTTCAAGCCACAAGGTCTCAGCATGCGGATCCAAGATGGTGACCCGAACAGTAATGCGTCTTCCCCTGCAGAGCTGAGGCTCCTACCCCTGCCAACGGAATGGTGCAAAAGTTCTTTGGGAACTGTGGCACCTGCACTTTCTTGCTGCGCCGCTCATTTTACAGCGATGGGGTTGGGGCGTCCTCCAGCAGAGCAGAGTATTTCAGGAGAGGAGAGTTATAGAGGAAGGAGCAGAGTCCTCCAGCAGTGCAGAGTATTTCAGGAGAGGAGAGTTATAGAGGAAGGAGCAGAGTCCTCCAGCAGAGCAGAGTATTTCAGGAGAGGAGAGTTATAGAGGAAGGAGCAGAGTCCTCCAGCAGAGCAGAGTATTTCAGGAGAGGAGAGTTATAGAGGAAGGCGCAGAGTCCTCCAGCAGTGCAGAGTATTTCAGGAGAGGAGAGTTATAGAGGAAGGAGCAGAGTCCTCCAGCAGAGCAGAGTATTTCAGGAGAGGAGAGTTATAGAGGAAGGAGCAGAGTCCTTCAGCAGTGCAGAGTATTTCAGGAGAGGAGAGTTATAGAGGAAGGAGCAGAGTCCTCCAGCAGTGCAGAGTATTTCAGGAGAGGAGAGTTATAGAGGAAGGGGCAGAGTCCTCCAGCAGTGCAGAGTATTTCAGGAGAGGAGAGTTATAGAGGAAGGAGCAGAGTCCTCCAGCAGTGCAGGTTATTTCAGGAGAGGAGAGTTATAGAGGAAGGAGCAGAGTCCCCCAGCAGAGCAGAGTATTTCAGGAGAGGAGAGTTATAGAGGAAGGAGCAGAGTCCTCCAGCAGAGCAGAGTATTTCAGGAGAGGAGAGTTATAGAGGAAGGAGCAGAGTCCTCCAGCAGTGCAGAGTATTTCAGGAGAGGAGAGTTATAGAGGAAGGAGCAGAGTCCTCCAGCAGTGCAGAGTATTTCAGGAGAGGAGAGTTATAGAGGAAGGAGCAGAGTCCTCCAGCAGAGCAGAGTATTTCAGGAGAGGAGAGTTATAGAGGAAGGAGCAGAGTCCTCCAGCAGAGCAGAGTATTTCAGGAGAGGAGAGTTATAGAGAAAGGAGCAGAGTCCTCCAGCAGTGCAGAGTATTTCAGGAGAGGAGAGTTATAGAGGAAGGAGCAGAGTCCTCCAGCAGAGCAGAGTATTTCAGGAGAGGAGAGTTATAGAGGAAGGAGCAGAGTCCTTCAGCAGTGCAGAGTATTTCAGGAGAGGAGAGTTATAGAGGAAGGAGCAGAGTCCTCCAGCAGTGCAGAGTATTTCAGGAGAGGAGAGTTATAGAGGAAGGGGCAGAGTCCTCCAGCAGTGCAGAGTATTTCAGGAGAGGAGAGTTATAGAGGAAGGAGCAGAGTCCTCCAGCAGTGCAGGTTATTTCAGGAGAGGAGAGTTATAGAGGAAGGAGCAGAGTCCCCCAGCAGAGCAGAGTATTTCAGGAGAGGAGAGTTATAGAGGAAGGAGCAGAGTCCTCCAGCAGAGCAGAGTATTTCAGGAGAGGAGAGTTATAGAGGAAGGAGCAGAGTCCTCCAGCAGTGCAGAGTATTTCAGGAGAGGAGAGTTATAGAGGAAGGAGCAGAGTCCTCCAGCAGTGCAGAGTATTTCAGGAGAGGAGAGTTATAGAGGGAGGAGCAGAGTCCTCCAGCAGTGCAGAGTATTTCAGGAGAGGAGAGTTATAGAGGGAGGAGCAGAGTCCTCCAGCAGTGCAGAGTATTTCAGGAGAGGAGAGTTTTAGAGGATGGGTTACAAACACCTCTCTATGTGAATTGCAGTTCAAACAATAATTGGGAACACATTTTGAGAATTTGCAGTTCCTCTGCACTTTGTCAGCAGAAAGCTGGAACGGTGGCACAGAAGGTGATATGCCATTTAAAAATGGTGACCAGATGGCAGGCTATTTATTAGGACATATTGATGCAAAACCTTCCATGCCAATTGCATTTCGAAAGGATTTTGGTCTTCAACCAGCAAACTCGTTGTGTAAATGTGAATACAGAACTGCCAGGTTTTTTTTTTTTCCCCTTTTTTTTTACAAGCAGATTAAAGTTTGGAAAGCCATATTATATGCAAGACTCCAATGTATAGAGCTTGTGTATATATACTTTTTTCTTTTTCTTTAATCATTATGTTTATGTTTAAAAAAAATAAATGCATTTAAATTCAAATGTATTTAAATCTATTGAAATAATTGTAAACAGTCATTGGTCATTTTTTTTTTTTTAATCTGTTAAATATAAAATGTTGCATATGACTAATAAATATTAAAACTACAAGGTTGTAAGATTTTATGAGCAGAGCCAGGGGCAGGCTGACAACTTATGGGGCCCCCAAGGGCAATAGGAGATTATGGGGCCACACAGTATACACAGGCATGTTTCTATTGGCTGAGAAGGTACTGGAGAGGTGGGGCAGCTATAATCTCTGGATTTTTAGAGCAAAAGGATGTCGGTAAGGGACATTTCAGAGACAGATGTAAAAAAAAACACAGATTTTTACATACTGTCCCTGGTTTTACTGAGGCTGGCAACCCTGATGGGGCCCCCTAGTGGCCCAGGGCCCTCGGCAGTGCCCGAGTGGCCGAATGGTCAGTCTGCCCCTGAGCAGAGCCCTCCTAACCCTCTTGTATTGTATTGCAACTGTACTGTTTCCCTTTATGTTGTAAAACACTGTGCAAAATACAGGCAGATACTTATCCATCATGCCCATACCATCAGGGTGGCGAATGATTGGCCCCAAATTTATTCCAAAGCAGAATTACTGTATATACTCGAGTATAAGCCGACCTGAATATAAGCCGAGGCACCTAATTTTACCATAAAAAACTGGGGAAACGTCTTGACTCGAGTATAAGCCTAGGGTGGGAAATGCGCAGCTACTGTAAGTGGAAAAGAGGGTCAACAATGCCCATTTGCAGCCTCACTGTGCCCATTTGCAGCCTCACTGTGCCCATTTGCAGCCATAGGTCCCCCGAACTTCAAACTCGGTCGTTAAGGGTTCCTAGATGCCCCCTAGCTGCAGCCAAAATTTAGGGTTTCTGAACCCAAAGGGTCCCGAAAATTACATTGCTGAAGATGGACACATTTGATCGACTTTGGGGCCCTGTATCGCGGGGCCACTTGGTGCTAGGAACCCAAAATTTGGTTTGCAAACCCAGAACTAGCACTACAACATATCGAAAGATGGGTTTCCTAGCACCAAGTGGCCCCGATATACGGGGGGTCCAAAGTAGGTTCGGAAAATTTCCGGCAAGCCACGAGTGCCTCTTTAACACCAGCTGATCTACTGAGCTTCATCCCAGCTCCTTGCCTGTTGTCCTGCCGGTGCCACCAAGCCTACAACTCCAACCGCAAGTTCTGTAAGCAACATTCTCAGGCACTCGTGTTCCTCCTGTCCCTAGCCACCATCTATTTCACCTTCAGTGGGGCTTGGGTTGGAGATACAAGGGAGGGTGACCTCGTCATATCAGACTCCTACCAGATACGTGACAATATCCCCACATCCTCCCACCCTGGAGGAGTGATGTAGTCAGGTGAACTCTATACTCCCAAGAGAAGAACTGATCTTTCAACATAGAGGTTCCCCCAGAAGTTTAGCCAACTTTGGGACTATCTGTTCCTGGTTTAGCCACATTGTCCTTGGTAACACAATTATTTCAAGGGTAAAATTGTCAGGACCTGGGTCTGAACCTGTGATCTTTGCTGTGTCTGGTGATGTGTCTTCTTGCTGAGCCACGTGGGATGCTGGACAGCTCCCTGGACAATTCCTTGAATGATCTTGCCGTGTGTCTTGTTTTTCTTGAGCCTTGAACTCTTTGCTCCTCCCATGAACTTCCTGATTTAAGTCATGTCTCTGCACTTCCTATTTGCCAGATTATTGTGCTCTCTCCAGCCAATATTTCACTGTTGTTCCTCCTGCTGCAGTCCGTATCTCCTCTACCACACTTTACCGACATTTGGCTTGTTCCTCGATTATGCTTCTGCTTGATACCAACCTGCAACCACTTGTTACAGACCTTTGGCTTGTTTACTGACTATGCTTCTGCTTGATCTTAATCTGCTACTGACCCCCAGATTGCTCACCTCCTGACGGGGCGATTCTGAGCAACTTGGTACTACAATACATCAAATCGATCTCCACCATCAGGAGCTCTGGTGAATACCGGTTAGTACTTATACTTCACACCACCGGTGAGCCCATGTCATCCACCAAGGTGACATGTTTCTATACTTATCCAGCTACTTGGTGGGAGCCCCTCCTACTGTTATAGCTACTGGCCTCCTAGCCTGACTCCAGACTGTGACAGAAATGTGTATGGGTTTTTGGAGAACAAGTAATAAATAAGGCCGGGGTAACTGTAAAAGTATCCTGAATTTGTTAGACAAAGTATGGGAGACCAATCGATTCTAAAAAAAAAAAAAAGGTGTCCCTTGTCATGAGTGTTGGTTTAATGGTTAGTTTTGTGTAATATGACATAAACGATTTCTAAAGTTTTTTTTTTGAAGGCCTCTCCACATGAACCTGAGTGTACCATTGGAACTAAGCTGAGAATGGCCATGTGTACTTTAGAATAGAGTGACCTCTTTATATTCTGATGGGACTATCAATGTTGAATTCCTTAACTTTTTTTTACAACCTTTGTATATTCTTTTGTGCCCATAATGTAAAGGCCACACACACTGTAGTGTGGTTTCTTTGTTTTGTGTATTTAAATTGAAAAAACTAATAAAGTATTTTAAAAAATTGCTACACTATACAGTAAGTCTTATGCCGCGTACACACGGTCGGATTTTCCGACGGAAAATGTCCTATCGGACCATGTTGTCGGAAATTCCGACCGTATGTGGGCTCCATCCGACTTTTTCAATCGGAATTTCCGACGGAAAAAGTTTGACATCCTGCTCTCAAATTTTTCCGACAACAAAGTCCTATCGAACTTTTTCCGATCGTGTGTAGCGAATTCCAACGGACAAAGTGCCACGCATGCTCAGATCACATTACAAGACCAAAGCTATTGGCTACTAGCCTCTACGTAGTCCCGTCGTACGCAACGAACGTCACCATGTTGAGGACGATCGGATTTTCCCACAACTTTGTCGGACGGTGTGTATGCAACACCAGTGTCGGACAAAATCCGTCGGAAAAAAATCCGACGGATTTTGTGGTCGGAATTTCCGACCGTGTGTACGGGGCATTAGAAGTTCCATTCCAAGAGCATGTTTGTAAGTCCAATTTGTTCGTAAGTCCAACAAAGTTAGCCTAGGTACCCAACTAACGTAATACAGTAAAGTATACAAAAGTATACAAAAGCACAACCATTTGTAGAGGATGTAATTAGAAGGCAACTCCGCGCTTAGGATGGCTAAAAGATCAGGTGTGCAGCCCGTCCAGGAAGAATTTAACCCCCTAGGGGGTAAATTAAGTGTAAAGATATGCGTGAAAGGACGGTTGGCGCTCCCTATATATTTGTGAAGTGGATAATAGGTTACCCTATTATGAATGTGTTGAAAAATGGTGGTCCTTATACTAGATACCCACAAGCTCCTGATAATTAAGGTGAAAGGTGAATGAGGGTAAAAGTAAAAATAAAAATAGTATTATATAGAACGATCCAGTATCTAGTGCTAGCTGGGAGGGACAGGGTATAATTCCAGCCCCTCTAAGTGAACTAAGTGACAGAAACAGTGCGTGAGCTGATTGGCTCGTGGGTTAATTATAAAATTAGATTAAATTAAATAAATCTTATATGCCATATATCACACCATATGTAAAACAGTGCAACCTGTTATAGACAGTGATGACGAGATAACAAATACAAAAAAATATTAGATTAAATCCTATGTACCATAATCATACCATATGTGAAACAGTAAACCTGTTATAGACAGTGATAACAAGATGACAAATACCAAAAAAATGGCCCATGCAGGGCTGGTGTATGAAAAATTAATATAGAGGTGATTAAACTAAAAAATATTAATAAAAAAGACCATGGAGGCCCCAATAGAAAATCCCAAGGGAACGTTATTATAATAGTCCAACAGAAAAATATAGATGAAAAAATGTAAAACTGTAATGAGACTGCCAGTCCACAGTGTATTCCTGAATATATAGGTATATCTATACAGGGAATTTCCACATTAAATCAAGCAGGCTTCATGGCTGCAGTTCCAATGGTGATGCATAGAAGGTGATTCTGAGAAGTGACTTTTGTGCTTCAAGAGATAACGGTGACTTTGTGATGTCCCCTTTTGCTCCCACACTCACCAGAAGTAGATACCCCTGCAGGGGTGAACAGCTTTGCAAGTTATCAATTCCAGGTCCTCCTCGGGGTCCCCACTGAAGAGATGTCCTAGCTGATCGAGTTTATCCAGCTAATCCACCTGGAACTCCTAGGATGGGGAAGTCCAGCAGCGATCCCCAAGGGGGGGTATACCTCACAAGGAAGCAAGGAAAAACGGAGATCCCATGTGCATTACCAGATGTTGTATAAAATGGTGTTTATTAAAAATTAAAATAAAGCAAAATTAAAAAGCAGGGTATCCTTCAAGGTACTCCTGTTTCCACCATACAGGGTAAAAAAGACAGCACAAAAAGCGGAGGGGTATAGGGCGGTTTGCACTCCAGATGCGCTCCACGCCTCGATATCCCGCACCGGAAGTGACGTCACCACGCCTTACGCGTTTCGTCGTCAGACGTTTTCAAAGGCTACGTCACATCACTCCCCATCATGGTCTATTAAGGCAGCGGAGATGCCGTAGACCCTGCTGATTGGCCACATCGGGCTCCACTTTTAGAGTACCCGCCTACCGGAACCCATCCAAAGGGTAAATGTGTCCCTTATGCAAGGGGCTGTATGGGAAAAAACTTCGGTACAGTGCGGGTCCTGTTAACCAAAACTAATTGTCCCTGTCTGGGTTATGCATCTCCGCTATCCCTGCATAGACAGATGTGGAAGTTACAGCTTTATACATTATTAGGCAAAATAGGCATTCATTAGACGTTCTATTGTCAGTCAGCAAAGGCAGAAAAGGCATTAATAAAGTTTTTTCCCTTTTAATGGACCAAAGATCACATTAGGACAAGAAAAAATTATATTTATACACACCCTATTTGAGTGGTCATCAATTTTGTGAGGTTCATATTAAATATCTCCATGTGGTGTGTTCTGTGTGAGTTAAAAATCTGCGAATGCAGCCGTTGCAGATACAACCCATCAGAACCAGCTATTACCTTGCAAAGCTAAAAGTGAGCATAACGTCTAGACAGACTATGCTCCAGATGTAATAAAGGGCATCATGACATGTGTGCCCTTGTCCCCCATGTCCCATTGTGTAATTGCTACAGTGAAGACATTTTTCCTTTTAAGGACCCAAAATAAAATTATAAGGTTATACATATCCTATTTGAATGGTCATTAGTTGTATGAAGTTCATTGTATGATGTCTCCATAGGTTATGTTCTGTGTAAAAAAAACCCCGTGCTAGTGCAGCCGCTGCAGACACAAAGCAGCAAACCCAGCTATTACCTTGTGAAGCTGAGAGTGGGCATGTCAGACAGAACCACAGATGCAGTGGGGGGTATCCAGAAATGTGTGCCCCATTCACACCTTACCCCATTGTACAATTTTAGTATTAATATTGGGGAACTTGTTTATATGGGTAGCTTCTTACCGCAATTTATTAGGGTGCGGTCTGTGATATATCCACAAGATGTTTTTTGTATATAATGGCTACAGACTAAAAGATCTTCAGCCAAATCCAGGTATGTGCAAGTCATACCCAGCTGTTAGCTGTAAGACTGATATGACAGGTGCCAAATTCAGCTATTGTCTATAAAGCTAAAAGTTGGTGGAACAGATGCCAAACTCAGCTATTGTCTATAAAGCTAAAAGTTGGTGGAACAGGTAATTCTATGAGTACCCAGAAATGTGGCATGATTAATGAGGTACGATGTCTAATTTTATACATTGGCTGGGATAGATTACAGCCAACACATCCCTAGACCCATGAACGAGATGAGCCCCTCCATATAGTCTAATTATGTTAATTGGTATGTATACATATATCCCCTATATGAGTTAAATGTTTCCATTAATATGAGCTCTCCAATTTGAGAGCGAATCGGAGGCCCATTTAGGTGGTGATTTGGGGGGTAACATCCATCATAGACACATAAACAGATATTGCCCTGTGGAATTAGGATCATTAAGGGGATTGCATCCAGATCCCAGATCATATTGCTAGACCCAGGTGGGTAAGCATCTATACATCTATATAAAAACATCCATACATATAATAATATGTCCCTTATACTGATTTTTTAGGAAAAACGGGGGATTGTTTCATATCATGCTTGTTAAACCGGTCAGTTTCTTGTCTGTACGTCAGGGTTTGGGCTGTGTTCCTCTTTGGCCTCTACCTCTATACGCATCCATATAACCCTAACGAGGGCTGTGGGCCTGTGCAGGATTATTGGGCCAGGAGCCAATGTCCACACATACAGACAAATCATAAGGGTCTGGAGGGTATGTGGGAGTGTCTGGGCTTTCTTCCCATCCTACATGACCAGTGTGGGACATAAGGATGGGGAGCTAAGTTTAAGGGTTAGCTATAAAGCAATTTAGGTCGATCTCCAGGTTGAGGCCCCTGGGAGCAAGGGACCCCAACCTATAGATCCAGCTGGTTTCATTTTGGGAGATGAGGGTGGTCTTATTACCCCCTCTCCAATGATCTTCTATATGGTCTATTCCATAGAAAATGAGCCCGGATGGGTCTCTGTGGTGGACTTCATCAAAATGACGCGATAGACTATGTTTCGGGAACCCTTTGCGGATGTTTTTAATGTGTTCCCTGATTCTGATAAAAAGGGGGCGGGTGGTCCTCCCTATATACTGGAGATGGCATGGGCACTCGATGATATATGTAACATGAGTGCTTTGGCAGGTAATGAGTTGCTTGATCTGGTATTCCCTGTGGTCTACCGTAGATTTAAAAGATTCCCTTTTTCTCGGTTGTTTTTTACTAACCCTACACGGGAGGCAGCGTTGGCACCTGTAAAATCCTTTCATTTCAGTGAATATTTTTGTTTTCTTCGGGGGGTTGATGACATTATGCACTAGATGGCTCCGAAGATTGGGCGCTCTCCTGTAGACGAAACTGGGTTTTGTGGGGAGGATTTTGGCCAGAATTCTATCCTCCTTTAGAATAGGCCAATATTTTTTGATGATCCGTTCTACTGATCTATATTGGGTATTGAATCCAGTTATAAAAGTTGTGTTCATCTTATTTGTCTGCTCTTTCGGTTTGCTTACAAGCAGTGTCTGTCTGTTCATTTTAGCAATTTCCGATTGTAGTTTGACCAGTTTTTCCCGTGCATAACCTTTTTCCTCAAATCTCTTGATAAGGACTGTCGATTGTGTGTTGAAATCTTCAATGTTATCACAATTTCGCCGGATCCTCAGTAGTTGCCCTTTTGGTACATTCCCTTTCCATTTTGGATGGTGACAGCTGGAAGAGGGAATGTACCCATTCCGATCCGTGCTTTTGAAGAAAGTTCTTGTGCATAGCTCTCCTATTCCCTTGAAGATTTCCAAGTCAAGATATTCTATCTTGTTATGATCCCACTTTGCTGAGAAAGTGAGCCCATATCTGTTGGAGTTGAGGTTGTTGAGGAATACAGTCAGGGAGTCTGGTGTGCCATCCCAGAGTATAAGCAGATCGTCGATGTATCTCCTGTACATCTTGATTTGGGGGATATTATTGGCATAGACGTGTTCCTCTTCCCACATATCCATCAGTAAGTTCGCCACACTAGGGGCATATCGGGCCCCCATTGCAACTCCCTTAGTTTGGACAAAGAATTCCTTATCGTACCAAAAGTAGTTGCAGCTCATAGCCATGTCAAGGCCCTCCAGTATGTAGTGTATTTGTTGCTGCTTCATATTGGTCCCTTCATGTAGGGCCTTTTCCACTGCCAGTAGCCCATCTGCTTGTTCTATGCTGGTGTACAGTGAGTTCACGTCAACAGTCACCAAAATCCATTCATCCGTCCCTTTAATATTCTGTAGTTCTTGAATGAGTTGTAGACTGTCCCTGAGGTGTGACCGACCCTGTTTGACGAGTGGCTTTAAGAAGCTATCTAGATATTCCCCCAGCCTGGAGAACACTGAATTGATACCACTGATAATAGGTCTGCCTGGTGGTTTCTCCAGTCGTTTATGGATCTTGGGAGTATAGTATATGACTGGAGTTTTTGTTGAATTGGAGATAAGGTACTCCGCTTCCTTCTCATTCAATATGCCTTGTCTTTTTCCTTTGTTGATATAAGTGCTGAGTTTGGTTTCAAATATTTTCTTGGGGTTCCCTTTCAATTTTTTATATGTATTTGCAACATTTAAAATGTTGCCCATTTCTTCCTGGTAGTCCGCCTTATTCAAAATGACCAGCCCTCCCCCTTATCTGCTGGTCTGATGACCACTTCATGCCTTTTTCCAATCGTTTTTATTGCTTTCCATATGTTCCTACCCTTTCTGTTATCCTTTTGTTCCAGATGTCGTAAGTCCTCCTCTACCATCTTCTGAAAAGCTCCCAAACATTGGCTTCCCGGGGTTTTGGGGTTGAAGGTTGAGTTATTCTTTAGCTTTGTTTGTTCATACTCTGAAACACTTAAGATTCTGTTATCCTCATTGGTGGCAAAATATTTCCTTAAATTTAATTTTCTCATGAATTTTTGAAGGTCTATATATACCTCAAATTTGTCGAGGCGCTTGTCAGGGGCGTATTTCAGCCCTAGGTCGAGGACCTTCATTTCCTCATCTGTAAATATTACGCTACTTAAATTAAAAATGCCTTTGCCTAAATTTCCCGTCTTCTTTTTCTTCTTGCCTCCTCTCCTTCCTCTTGTCTTCCTCCTCTTTCCTGGTTTCTCTGTGGCATCCCCATTTCTCTTCCTGGATTGTGATTCCATCCATTGCTGTTGCTGTTGTGGCCACGATCTATATTCCTCTGGGTTTCTCGATCTTGGTCTTCTCTTATATTGTATTGGCCTTCTCGATTCATTCCCCCTCGATTTCCATTGTATGTTCTCCTTCCAGGGTTTCTGTACGAGACACGTGTTTTCCATTTCCCGGGCGGCTGACCTCTTTGGCCCCCTCTGTGAAAACCCTCATCGTGATCATTGTACCCTCTGTAAGGGGAGTATGGTTTTTGGTTGAAACCCCTCCTGGAGGGAGAGAACCTATTTCTACTTTGCGCATTGTGTCTGTCCACATAGGGTGTCCCATTACCCTGTGGTTCTTGATAGTTGGCCCTCCGATAGTCTGGCCTGTTTGTGTTCCAATTTAGTTCCCTGGGTCTCCCTCTGTTTCCCATACTAGGATTATGTGGGGGTGTTGATTGGGATGTACCCCCCATCAGGCCCAACATCCTTATCCCTATGGCGTCTTCAGGGGTTTCATCCATAGAGGTCTCCTCCAGATCATCATCTGGGGGTTCCTCGTTATATTCCCCCATTGAGGATTGCCATTTGTACACACTATTGTTTCTATAGTCGAGTACGTCCCTCTTAAATTTCTTTTGCTTTTTAGCTTGTATTTCACTGTCATATTTTTTAATATTATCTTGTAATTCCCTTTCCTTATCTTTGTATTCATTTTGATGGTTAAAAGGTGCTAGCAAGGTTTTGATTTCTACTATTGCAGTTTCTATACCTTTTAACTTAAATTTTCTCCTCTCAACAATCTTTTGGAGTAGCTCGCCTTCACACTTGTTAAAAAAGTTATACCATGTGCCCATGAGAATAGGATCATCTACATTATCGTTAGGGTGTATATCCCATCTTAAACTTCTGGGGGTCATTTTTCCCCTAATATAGGTTTCTAGAGTGGCTACATCCCACCACACTCTTAATTGTTTCTCCATGGTATGTTTCAGCTGTTTTAACAGGCTTTGCATGTCCTGTGTGTTGGTGATTTGTTCCTGACTAAATATCCCATCTAGGTCAATGTTTCTGCTTGTCATATATCCAAAAATATCCATAGCTGCAGAGGGTATTCACACCCTAAGGTGATCAAGACAGAATGTAATTAGAAGGCAACTCCGCGCTTAGGATGGCTAAAAGATCAGGTGTGCAGCCCGTCCAGGAAGAATTTAACCCCCTAGGGGGTAAATTAAGTGTAAAGATATGCGTGAAAGGACGGTTGGCGCTCCCTATATATTTGTGAAGTGGATAATAGGTTACCCTATTATGAATGTGTTGAAAAATGGTGGTCCTTATACTAGATACCCACAAGCTCCTGATAATTAAGGTGAAAGGTGAATGAGGGTAAAAGTAAAAATAAAAATAGTATTATATAAAACGATCCAGTATCTAGTGCTAGCTGGGAGGGACAGGGTATAATTCCAGCCCCTCTAAGTGAACTAAGTGACAGAAACAGTGCGTGAGCTGATTGGCTCGTGGGTTAATTATAAAATTAGATTAAATTAAATAAATCTTATATGCCATATATCACACCATATGTAAAACAGTGCAACCTGTTATAGACAGTGATGACGAGATAACAAATACAAAAAAATATTAGATTAAATCCTATGTACCATAATCATACCATATGTGAAACAGTAAACCTGTTATAGACAGTGATAACAAGATGACAAATACCAAAAAAAATGGGTACATTCCCTCTTCCAGCTGTCACCATCCAAAATGGAAAGGGAATGTACCAAAAGGGCAACTACTGAGGATCCGGCGAAATTGTGATAACATTGAAGATTTCAACACACAATCGACAGTCCTTATCAAGAGATTTGAGGAAAAAGGTTATGCATGGGAAAAACTGGTCAAACTACAATCGGAAATTGCTAAAATGAACAGACAGACACTGCTTGTAAGCAAACCGAAAGAGCAGACAAATAAGATGAACACAACTTTTATAACTGGATTCAATACCCAATATAGATCAGTAGAACGGATCATCAAAAAATATTGGCCTATTCTAAAGGAGGATAGAATTCTGGCCAAAATCCTCCCCACAAAACCCAGTTTCGTCTACAGGAGAGCGCCCAATCTTCGGAGCCATCTAGTGCATAATGTCATCAACCCCCCGAAGAAAACAAAAATATTCACTGAAATGAAAGGATTTTACAGGTGCCAACGCTGCCTCCCGTGTAGGGTTAGTAAAAAACAACCGAGAAAAAGGGAATCTTTTAAATCTACGGTAGACCACAGGGAATACCAGATCAAGCAACTCATTACCTGCCAAAGCACTCATGTTACATATATCATCGAGTGCCCATGCCATCTCCAGTATATAGGGAGGACCACCCGCCCCCTTTTTATCAGAATCAGGGAACACATTAAAAACATCCGCAAAGGGTTCCCGAAACATAGTCTATCGCGTCATTTTGATGAAGTCCACCACAGAGACCCATCCGGGCTCATTTTCTATGGAATAGACCATATAGAAGATCATTGGAGAGGGGGTAATAAGACCACCCTCATCTCCCAAAATGAAACCAGCTGGATCTATAGGTTGGGGTCCCTTGCTCCCAGGGGCCTCAACCTGGAGATCGACCTAAATTGCTTTATAGCTAACCCTTAAACTTAGCTCCCCATCCTTATGTCCCACACTGGTCATGTAGGATGGGAAGAAAGCCCAGACACTCCCACATACCCTCCAGACCCTTATGATTTGTCTGTATGTGTGGACATTGGCTCCTGGCCCAATAATCCTGCACAGGCCCACAGCCCTCGTTAGGGTTATATGGATGCGTATAGAGGTAGAGGCCAAAGAGGAACACAGCCCAAACCCTGACGTACAGACAAGAAACTGACCGGTTTAACAAGCATGATATGAAACAATCCCCCGTTTTTCCTAAAAAATCAGTATAAGGGACATATTATTATATGTATGGATGTTTTTATATAGATGTATAGATGCTTACCCACCTGGGTCTAGCAATATGATCTGGGATCTGGATGCAATCCCCTTAATGATCCTAATTCCACAGGGCAATATCTGTTTATGTGTCTATGATGGATGTTACCCCCCAAATCACCACCTAAATGGGCCTCCGATTCGCTCTCAAATTGGAGAGCTCATATTAATGGAAACATTTAACTCATATAGGGGATATATGTATACATACCAATTAACATAATTAGACTATATGGAGGGGCTCATCTCGTTCATGGGTCTAGGGATGTGTTGGCTGTAATCTATCCCAGCCAATGTATAAAATTAGACATCGTACCTCATTAATCATGCCACATTTCTGGGTACTCATAGAATTACCTGTTCCACCAACTTTTAGCTTTATAGACAATAGCTGAGTTTGGCATCTGTTCCACCAACTTTTAGCTTTATAGACAATAGCTGAATTTGGCACCTGTCATATCAGTCTTACAGCTAACAGCTGGGTATGACTTGCACATACCTGGATTTGGCTGAAGATCTTTTAGTCTGTAGCCATTATATACAAAAAACATCTTGTGGATATATCACAGACCGCACCCTAATAAATTGCGGTAAGAAGCTACCCATATAAACAAGTTCCCCAATATTAATACTAAAATTGTACAATGGGGTAAGGTGTGAATGGGGCACACATTTCTGGATACCCCCCACTGCATCTGTGGTTCTGTCTGACATGCCCACTCTCAGCTTCACAAGGTAATAGCTGGGTTTGCTGCTTTGTGTCTGCAGCGGCTGCACTAGCACGGGGTTTTTTTACACAGAACATAACCTATGGAGACATCATACAATGAACTTCATACAACTAATGACCATTCAAATAGGATATGTATAACCTTATAATTTTATTTTGGGTCCTTAAAAGGAAAAATGTCTTCACTGTAGCAATTACACAATGGGACATGGGGGACAAGGGCACACATGTCATGATGCCCTTTATTACATCTGGAGCATAGTCTGTCTAGACGTTATGCTCACTTTTAGCTTTGCAAGGTAATAGCTGGTTCTGATGGGTTGTATCTGCAACGGCTGCATTCGCAGATTTTTAACTCACACAGAACACACCACATGGAGATATTTAATATGAACCTCACAAAATTGATGACCACTCAAATAGGGTGTGTATAAATATAATTTTTTCTTGTCCTAATGTGATCTTTGGTCCATTAAAAGGGAAAAAACTTTATTAATGCCTTTTCTGCCTTTGCTGACTGACAATAGAACGTCTAATGAATGCCTATTTTGCCTAATAATGTATAAAGCTGTAACTTCCACATCTGTCTATGCAGGGATAGCGGAGATGCATAACCCAGACAGGGACAATTAGTTTTGGTTAACAGGACCCGCACTGTACCGAAGTTTTTTCCCATACAGCCCCTTGCATAAGGGACACATTTACCCTTTGGATGGGTTCCGGTAGGCGGGTACTCTAAAAGTGGAGCCCGATGTGGCCAATCAGCAGGGTCTACGGCATCTCCGCTGCCTTAATAGACCATGATGGGGAGTGATGTGACGTAGCCTTTGAAAACGTCTGACGACGAAACGCGTAAGGCGTGGTGACGTCACTTCCGGTGCGGGATATCGAGGCGTGGAGCGCATCTGGAGTGCAAACCGCCCTATACCCCTCCGCTTTTTGTGCTGTCTTTTTTACCCTGTATGGTGGAAACAGGAGTACCTTGAAGGATACCCTGCTTTTTAATTTTGCTTTATTTTAATTTTTAATAAACACCATTTTATACAACATCTGGTAATGCACATGGGATCTCCGTTTTTCCTTGCTTCCTTGTGAGGTATACCCCCCCTTGGGGATCGCTGCTGGACTTCCCCATCCTAGGAGTTCCAGGTGGATTAGCTGGATAAACTCGATCAGCTAGGACATCTCTTCAGTGGGGACCCCGAGGAGGACCTGGAATTGATAACTTGCAAAGCTGTTCACCCCTGCAGGGGTATCTACTTCTGGTGAGTGTGGGAGCAAAAGGGGACATCACAAAGTCACCGTTATCTCTTGAAGCACAAAAGTCACTTCTCAGAATCACCTTCTATGCATCACCATTGGAACTGCAGCCATGAAGCCTGCTTGATTTAATGTGGAAATTCCCTGTATAGATATACCTATATATTCAGGAATACACTGTGGACTGGCAGTCTCATTACAGTTTTACATTTTTTCATCTATATTTTTCTGTTGGACTATTATAATAACGTTCCCTTGGGATTTTCTATTGGGGCCTCCATGGTCTTTTTTATTAATATTTTTTAGTTTAATCACCTCTATATTAATTTTTCATACACCAGCCCTGCATGGGCCATTTTTTTGGTATTTGTCATCTTGTTATCACTGTCTATAACAGGTTTACTGTTTCACATATGGTATGATTATGGTACATAGGATTTAATCTAATATTTTTTTGTATTTGTTATCTCGTCATCACTGTCTATAACAGGTTGCACTGTTTTACATATGGTGTGATATATGGCATATAAGATTTATTTAATTTAATCTAATTTTATAATTAACCCACGAGCCAATCAGCTCACGCACTGTTTCTGTCACTTAGTTCACTTAGAGGGGCTGGAATTATACCCTGTCCCTCCCAGCTAGCACTAGATACTGGATCGTTCTATATAATACTATTTTTATTTTTACTTTTACCCTCATTCACCTTTCACCTTAATTATCAGGAGCTTGTGGGTATCTAGTATAAGGACCACCATTTTTCAACACATTCATAATAGGGTAACCTATTATCCACTTCACAAATATATAGTGTATAGTATTAGTGTTAGGACCACAGATATCAGGGTGCCTTGACGAGGCTCTGTGGCTTACGCATGCGTTTGCAAATGCGTGCGGACTAAACCCCTGTTTTTAACGCACCTGTTAGACAGGTTAATTTGGTTGTCTGCAAGCTGGTGGTAAGTAGGCTTGGTTTTTTCCTGGGCATTCCCCAGGCCTTGTTGTTATCTGCTTTAGCCTTCCAATGCCACTTACTGCGATAGCCAGCTGTAGAGGGGGGCGGTGGACACGTTTTTGTTATCACTTAGTGTTTGTATTGGTCCAGCAGCGCACCTACACCTTTGCAGCCATTGTGCTATCTGCTGGGGGTTTGGTGTGCTCCTGTACCTTTAAGAAGGGGTGGCTCCCCTTCAGTCCACCTGCCCTCATCTACCCATTAGAATGTATGTGCCTCCACTGTGGGGACACTTAGTTTAGTGTTAGGACCACAGATATCAGGGTGCCTTGACGAGGCTCTGTGGCTTACGCATGCGTTTGCAAATGCGTGCGGACTAAACCCCTGTTTTTAACGCACCTGTTAGACAGGTTAATTTGGTTGTCTGCAAGCTGGTGGTAAGTAGGCTTGGTTTTTTCCTGGGCATTCCCCAGGCCTTGTTGTTATCTGCTTTAGCCTTCCAATGCCACTTACTGCGATAGCCAGCTGTAGAGGGGGGCGGTGGACACGTTTTTGTTATCACTTAGTGTTTGTATTGGTCCAGCAGCGCACCTACACCTTTGCAGCCATTGTGCTATCTGCTGGGGGTTTGGTGTGCTCCTGTACCTTTAAGAAGGGGTGGCTCCCCTTCAGTCCACCTGCCCTCATCTACCCATTAGAATGTATGTGCCTCCACTGTGGGGACACTTAGTTTAGTGTTAGGACCACAGATATCAGGGTGCCTTGACGAGGCTCTGTGGCTTACGCATGCGTTTGCAAATGCGTGCGGACTAAACCCCTGTTTTTAACGCACCTGTTAGACAGGTTAATTTGGTTGTCTGCAAGCTGGTGGTAAGTAGGCTTGGTTTTTTCCTGGGCATTCCCCAGGCCTTGTTGTTATCTGCTTTAGCCTTCCAATGCCACTTACTGCGATAGCCAGCTGTAGAGGGGGGCGGTGGACACGTTTTTGTTATCACTTAGTGTTTGTATTGGTCCAGCAGCGCACCTACACCTTTGCAGCCATTGTGCTATCTGCTGGGGGTTTGGTGTGCTCCTGTACCTTTAAGAAGGGGTGGCTCCCCTTCAGTCCACCTGCCCTCATCTACCCATTAGAATGTATGTGCCTCCACTGTGGGGACACTTAGTTTAGTGTTAGGACCACAGATATCAGGGTGCCTTGACGAGGCTCTGTGGCTTACGCATGCGTTTGCAAATGCGTGCGGACTAAACCCCTGTTTTTAACGCACCTGTTAGACAGGTTAATTTGGTTGTCTGCAAGCTGGTGGTAAGTAGGCTTGGTTTTTTCCTGGGCATTCCCCAGGCCTTGTTGTTATCTGCTTTAGCCTTCCAATGCCACTTACTGCGATAGCCAGCTGTAGAGGGGGGCGGTGGACACGTTTTTGTTATCACTTAGTGTTTGTATTGGTCCAGCAGCGCACCTACACCTTTGCAGCCATTGTGCTATCTGCTGGGGGTTTGGTGTGCTCCTGTACCTTTAAGAAGGGGTGGCTCCCCTTCAGTCCACCTGCCCTCATCTACCCATTAGAATGTATGTGCCTCCACTGTGGGGACACTTAGTTTAGTGTTAGGACCACAGATATCAGGGTGCCTTGACGAGGCTCTGTGGCTTACGCATGCGTTTGCAAATGCGTGCGGACTAAACCCCTGTTTTTAACGCACCTGTTAGACAGGTTAATTTGGTTGTCTGCAAGCTGGTGGTAAGTAGGCTTGGTTTTTTCCTGGGCATTCCCCAGGCCTTGTTGTTATCTGCTTTAGCCTTCCAATGCCACTTACTGCGATAGCCAGCTGTAGAGGGGGGCGGTGGACACGTTTTTGTTATCACTTAGTGTTTGTATTGGTCCAGCAGCGCACCTACACCTTTGCAGCCATTGTGCTATCTGCTGGGGGTTTGGTGTGCTCCTGTACCTTTAAGAAGGGGTGGCTCCCCTTCAGTCCACCTGCCCTCATCTACCCATTAGAATGTATGTGCCTCCACTGTGGGGACACTTAGTTTAGTGTTAGGACCACAGATATCAGGGTGCCTTGACGAGGCTCTGTGGCTTACGCATGCGTTTGCAAATGCGTGCGGACTAAACCCCTGTTTTTAACGCACCTGTTAGACAGGTTAATTTGGTTGTCTGCAAGCTGGTGGTAAGTAGGCTTGGTTTTTTCCTGGGCATTCCCCAGGCCTTGTTGTTATCTGCTTTAGCCTTCCAATGCCACTTACTGCGATAGCCAGCTGTAGAGGGGGGCGGTGGACACGTTTTTGTTATCACAAATATATAGGGAGCGCCAACCGTCCTTTCACGCATATCTTTACATTTGTAGAGGATGCGCGCATGTGACAATGTACACCAAACACCAGAACTTACATACGTGATTAAACACGTAAACAGATGTTTGCATCTTCGAAAGTATGCAACTTGAAGGTTCGTATGTAAGGGACTTACTGTATGGCAATATTTGTGAACTCCTGACAATCCCACCAATATGAGCAAGTGCCAACAGTGTACTTTTAAAATCTGTCTGGATATACCAGCCGCTAATAGCTGCATGCACCTGCAACGATGTGCCGAGTGCGCTCCTGCACCCGGCACAAGCCTAGAACAGATCAGCCTTTCACTTTTTTACTCCCCTGTCAGTGGAGATACTCCTCCTTACAGGCGCCTTGTATTCCCGGCATGACATCACTTACGGAGAGGCCGGCCAGAGGCGGGATGGGAGGACTCAGAGGGAGAGGAGCATAGAGTGCTGCGACCTAGAAGAGCCGAGGAGAGGAGGAAGTGGAACTAGTGTGTATAAATACAGTATTGCACAACTTAAAGTAAGCAGATAATGATTATAATGATTGCCATCTACAGATTATTATATCAATTCTTTGGATTGGGGGGCCTGAGGGGGCGTTAATTACCGATGGTATTTGTAATATGCAGCATGAGGGGGTTAATGTACTGCCACTGGTCACTGATGCATTAGTGATCGACCAGTGGCAGTTAATTAACACCTTTGTGCTGCAATAGTGGCACCAGTGGTGGAAGTACCAGGGTCGCAGCAGTCGCACTTGCGACGAGCACTGGCGTTCCACAACTGTGGGGGGGGGAGTGTTCCGTCACTGTGGGGGGGCCTGCCCCCATCTGCCCACCCGCTGGCTGTCGCCACCAGTTCTACACAATGATCAGGACATCCCCAACATAGTAGTATACTGTGGGGGGGTCGCCGCTCTCCGCCGCTCGCCGTTATAGGCAACGATGATGGGAGTCAGGAACATGTGCACTGTAAGTGAGCACTCATTGTTACTGGCACAGCGCTCCGCCCATTCCTCCAAGAAGATCCATGTAGAAAGGAGGAGAGTGAATGAAAAAGTCAGCTGATTAGCTGATGGGTCAGTCAAGTGAGCAGATGTGTAAACAGTGTCCCCATGTCAGGAGAAGCGTTACTGGAGACACTGAGTCCAGACTGAGAGCACTGAGCAAGGAGGGGGAATTGACTGACACTGAGAGAAGGTGAGTGCTAGTGTCAAAATCCCATCCCCCTATGCCCCTGATCCCACCCCCCCAGCATCCCTCTGCCACTGATCCCATCCCTCCACCACCACCATCCCTCTGCCCCTGATCCCACCCCCCACCATCCCTTTGCCACTAATCTCATCCCTTCATCGCCATCCGTCTGCCCCTGATTCAATCCCCCCATCATCCCTCTGCCCCTGATCCTACCCCCCACCATCCCTTTGCCACTAATCTCATCCCTTCATCACCACCCGTCTGCCCCTGATTCAATCCCCCCACCATCCCTCTGCCCCTGATCCCACCCCCACCATCCCTCTGCCCCTGATCTCATCCCTTCATCGCCATCCGTCTGCCCCTGATTTAATCCCCCCACCATCCCTCTGCCCCTGATCATCCCCCCACCATCCCTCTGCCCTTGACCTTATCCCCCTCCCTCTCCCTGATCCTATCCCTCCTTACCATCTCTTTTCCACTGATCCCATGCCCCTGACCCCCCCCCCCCCCCCACCCCACCATCTCTCTGCCCCTGATCCCATCCCTCCACCACCATCCCTCTGTCCCCGATCCCTTCCCCCCACTACCATCCCTCTGACCCTGATCCTACCTATTTAAAGGTGACTCTGGTGTGTGCTAATCACTGGATGTTCTTTAGCTTTCCCATGAATTGTGTTCCTGCTTTTGATGACTGATCTTCTGTTGCTGACCAGGCTTGTTCCTGACTTTGCTCTGTTGATTTTAAATACTGACATCGGCTTGCCTATGACTATTCTCTGCCTGCTTTCCTGGTACTGACCTTGACCTGCTACTGGACCTTGTTCTGCCTGCCTCTCTGGTACTGACTTTAGCCTGATTTGTGACCACGCTGCTGCCTCACCATGTATGACCCTGGCTCACCTTGACTATGTCTCTGACTCCCAATGGCAATCACCTGCTACCAAGTTTCTGGAACTCATGCTTCTTTGAGCCTTGCACCTCTGTCACCATATCCATGGGTGCTTGAACCAGAGCTGCAAGTAAAGCCCTCTCATCAACTCAGCTCCAACCAAGGTATGTGACTAGGGTTGCCACCTTCCCTTCAAGCCAAACCCAAACACTTTAGTAGTCTGGGACACTCAAGGAGAGTAGTAATGTGGTTCGCATAGCTTGCTGCAGTGAACAGCAACTGTGGCCAATTTGCTATTGACATCATCACCCTGCTCCCCAATGATGCCAAACCTACCCCAAGACAGCCGCCCGCAGCTCCTGGATGGCAACAGATTTGTGTGTAACTATCTTGGTTACTTGAGGAGCCACAGCCCGGTCTGAACAATGTGTCTGGGTTTCAGTCTTCCTGAAACCCGGACACTTGATTCAAAACCCGAACTGTCCGGGCAGCCCTATATGTAACACACAGACAATAGCTAAAAAAAAAACTCTAAAAACGTTAAAAAATAAAAATAAAGTTATTTGCAAAACCAAACTATTACCTTCCATGTAGAAATCTGTAGCTCCTGTACAAAGCCTTCTATTTATAAATCAGCCATTTGTCTTAGCAGGAAGTAGCTTCCTACTGTTAACCTCACACAATCTTAAGACTTCTGATTACTAACAGCTGTTTAAGCAGGAAAGGGGAGAATGTATTTTTCTGAATACCACTGCTGTGGCACTTGTTAGGGTTCTCTGCTTTCTTCAAGTGTTACAGCTTGAGGACATGGTGTAATAATTCAGCATTTAATGAGAAGAAATATCCAAGTAGGAGCCCAGCCCTAAACTGGAGTGTCCCTATAAAATGTTGTGTTTGCAACTAGGCTGTAGCCAGCCTAAGCTGTGTTATTGTTATCTGGGTTCGTTATGTTTCTCATAAGCTCACGCCTATTGTTTGCTTCTGCCTGCTACTGGGGAGCGTTCTGCAGTGTGTAGAGTGAGAAGATACAATGTATTGGTTTAACAATAATAATTCTGCTTCAGCCAGTCCCTGATGTGGGCAAAAGAAAAGAAAACATATTTAGAAAGACCTTCTAGAAGAGTATGAGGTTATGAGTAAGTGCTCGTCATAGCGCAAAACGCGTCAACTTTTATTGTACACCACACTGTCTGTGATGTCTTTTGCATAAAGGATCAATAAAGGTGAAGTGTTGTAGTGAATTCCAGGTTTCTTTTGATTGTACCTTCTGAGAGAATCTTTGCCTACCGGCTTTGCCTAGAGAAAATTAACATCTAGAGGTCCTTCCCCCCAGACCTACTGCCTGGGAAGGTGTAGATCCAGAGAGGTCAGGATCTACACCCCTGTAGATCCCCACTCTACACATCTACACCCCCCCGGTTGAAGGGCCTCCCAAGCCCTTCAACAGGGGGAGAAAGCAAGATCTACTAAAGAAATGTTTTGTTCTCCTAGCTACCCATCTGGGCATAGAATGTCTTAAACCAGCCTTGGGCAGAGGCCTGGAGTGTCCTAACGTGGCCTGTAAACAGATAGTGGTAGATGGGCGCTGGACACAAATTTTTCACGGGTTATCAATTGGCATCTGGCCAAAAAAAAATCCTTATGCCACGTACACACGATCGGAATTCTCGTTGGAAAAGCCTTGGATGTTTTTTCTGGCGGAATTCTTACGGAATTCTGCTCAAGCATGTGTTGCCTACACACGGTCACACCAAATTTCGACTGTCAAGAACGCAGTGACGTACAACACTACAACGAGCCTCGAAAATGAAGTTCAATGCTTTCGAGCATGCGTCAAATTGTTTCCGAGCATGCGTTGGAATTTTTTGCGTCGGAATTGCCACAGACGATCGGAATTTCGAAACTTTTTCCGTCTGAAAAATTGAGAACATGCTCTCAATTTTTTGCTGGCCGACATTGCGCCAGCAAAAGTCCGATGGAGCCTACACACGGTCGCATTTTCTGACCAAAAGCTCACATCGGTCTTTTGCTGGCGGAATTTCCGATCGTGATGTCCAAAACCTTTATTTTTCAAATCGTTTAAACAAGCAAGGCAAAAGATGAGGATTCGGGGGCCACGCCACCCCCATTCATCAGGGCTGACAGGAATAACAGAATTTTAAAGTAGAAGAACTTACCACTTCTACTGTGAACACCAGCACTGATTGTTGTGTATAACATCCTTTATCTGTAGATTAGTCGGCTTAGGAGTACTGTTTTAGTCCATGTAACATTCTGCCATTTCATCCAGCCCTGATGAAAGGGGATTTTGTAGCCCCCAAAGCACGTTGGATGTCTTTTGCCCTGTTTGTCATAACCAGTTGAACAATAAAGACTATGGAATCCCAAGGATTTTTCATTTGGACTACAAACTAACATGGCCTGTGGCAGAAGTCCAAGGATACTTAAAGATAGTGTCAGGGCTGGGCTCAGCCCTTCCTTCTCTGAGCTGGCGGCTCAGCTGTCGGCTAATTGCCAGCTCCTTTCTCTCCTCAGTTACTCAGCTGTTGATGATATCCTGCTCGTCAATCCTGCCTACTTAAGCCGTCCAGCCCAGCGGATCTCTGCCTTTGCATTGGTCAACATCACAGAGACTATCTCCTGCATTCCTGTTAAAAGACTTGCTTGGCTGACATCCCTTCTGGCTATAGATCCTGCTTGCCGTTTTACTACAATCATCTCCGGCTCTCTGACATTTGGCTTGTCTGACTATCCGTTCCGGTTCCTAAACTTTGGCTTTTTTGACTACGTTTGTTCTATTTTACTTTTATTATTAAACAAGTGTGATTTAACTGTACTTCTGTATCGGTCTGATTTCATGGTTTCTGACAGATAGTAGCCCATCCAGACCTAAAGAGTTCTGTGAGATAATGTTTGATTCTTTTCTTTTGGGTATGCTCTAATATTAGAGGCCTTAAAGTCTGCTTGATTATCTCTACTGGTGCATTGGTGAATGTCTGGGTGCAGCTACAGGGCAGGTCACCATGACGAAATACAGGAGAGCGTGTTAAACTCCATCAGTTCCTTTGCTACACCTGCTTGTGAGAAATAGTAAGAAGTTGATGACAGCATGCATTACTGGTACAAGGTCAAATGGTGCCCAGGGAGAAGATATGAAACTGCCCCCCGTTGCATGGATGTAGAGCCCCCCCCTTATCCCACCCACCCCAGTACACACAGTACACACAGCTATCCCCTCCTCCAACCCCCTACAGGGCTCCTTTCACCCCTAGCCCCCACCCCAAGAACAGTCCCCCCCTTCTCCCCAGTGTAGAGCTACCCACCCCGTAGCACCCCCAATATACAGATTTCCCCTACCTCTGAGTGAGCACCCCCAATACACAGAGCTTCCCCACCTCCCAGCACCCCCCAATACACAGATCTCCCCCCACCTTCTAGCACCCCCCAATACACAGAGCTCCCCCCATCTCCCAGCATGGCCAATACACAGAGCTCCCCCTACCTCCTAGCACCCTCCCAATACACAGAGCTTTCCCCACCTCCCAGCACCCCCCCAATACACAGATCTCCCCCACCTTCTAGCATCCCCCAATACACAGGTCTCCCCCAACTCCTATCCCACAATACACAGAACTCCCCCCACCTCCCAGCACGGCCAATACAGAGCTCCCCCTACCTCCTAGCACCCTCCCAATACACAGAGCTTTCTCCACCTCCTAGCACCCCCAGTACACAGAGCTCCCCCCTTCCTAGCACCCCAAATACACAGAGCTGCTCAGTACACAGAGCTCTCCCCTCTTCCCATGATCACCCAGTACAGCACTACTGCAGAGCGCGCCAATGTTAGCCTCCTGGCAGTTGCTCCTCCTTAACCGAGAATGGGCTGTCATTTGAGGTGCAGTGTGTCATATGTGTAGCACTAACCCCCAAAGGAGCTGCTGAATTTGATTGGGCCTGCACTCTGCTATTAAACCCCCACTGACTTGGCTCAATCCCCTTGACACAGCTGAATGAATGAATGAATGATTTGTATAGCGCTGCAAATGCGAACTGAATCGCCTCAAGGCGCTTGTCTGCCCCTGTTGTCCTGCTGTGGTGCAATGTTGGTGTGAAGCTAATAGTAAAGGATAACCCCACAATATGCAATATAACAACATACCTTTTTTATTACCTGGGTATCCTGCTGGAAATAGAACAACACTCCACACCAATTGTACTTAAGCAGGAACGTATTTTTACTGGAACTGATGTAAAATAGTAGTTACAGTATTTGCACTGTCACACAAACATAATGCAACAGCACAATAGGTATTCACAACAGTTTGTACGTGTAAAGTTGTCTCAGATGACCCCTGAGAGCGTGTCTCCAATTGGGACTAGTGCTCAGAGTGGCAACGCCTTAACTCTGAGCACCTTCCCACTTCCAGCACACTCTGGTGACTACAGAAATGCAAAGTTATTAATAAAGCACAACACAATTGCTAGGGAGCTCCCCCTACTTTATAATGCAGTCCCGCTTAGCATTAATAAGATGCAAGGCCTCGCAATGAAAGATGCAGTCCTTGGTCTTCTGTCTTCTGCTAGCTATTTGTGTTGTAATAATTGTAATCCAACAATTGAACAAACAAGGATTAAAGTAAGGTAGATGTTAGACCTGTTCTTGTAGTGCAGTACACCTGTAACTGCCTCCGGTGTAATTGGCTTTGAATAACACACTGTTAGTAGTACAGTAAAGGGTAAGCTTGAGGCCTGTTTAAACTCAGTCCTTTTGAATAAGATCTCCTCTGTGGGACTACAGGTCCCAGCAACACTGTGTTAAAGTCTAGGTGTATAAAAGTGCGTTAAGAAACTATGGGCGACAGCCCTCACACCCAACTAGGCCTGGAGAATAGAACAGCTCCGCTCCGGTGCACTCAGTCTTGCTTCACGCCAGCCGGCGCCGTCACACCGCTCTGCTCTGCAAGATGAACCGGGACCCTCTGATGGCTCCGACAGGTGTCTCTGAATCCTTCCCGATCCGGTCACACAGTCTTTCCAGCACTCAGGTACAAGGCAGAGTCTCCAGTTGTTCCGCTCTGCAATGGCTGTAGGCCGCATTCTCTGGAAACCTCCTCACAGGTCTTTGCAGGCAGGCAATGTGTCCAGAAGAGACCGAAAATGGCCGCGCAAGCTCCTTTATAGCCTTGAGGTGATTCAGTTCGCATTGTAGCGCTATATAAGTTATTCATTCATTTATTCATTCATAGCCTACCCAGCATGCAGTTCAGTACTGAGTGATCATGGGTAGGTCACTTGGCATTCTGGGTAGGTAGGCTGGTCATAGCAAAATGTAAACAGAACAGTCACTTCCTGTTATATTTCTAGTACTATTGGAAAGAAAATAATTAGAGTCCATTTCCAGTATAGGCCACTAGATGGTGCCAACTACTAAACCATAACACTGTTCATAGATTAACATTGCTTTACATTAGCAGGCAAAAATACCAGTGCTACATATGTAAACACAGAAACGGCACAGGAAGCCTCTTCTGTGTTTACAAGAGTCACTCTTGTCAGTAAGGAGCAGGGAGAGGGGAGCTCCCAGTGCCCCCCCCCCCCACTACACTTACAGCCGGCGCCCGGGGTAGGTTCCCCCTCTGCCCTCCCTTCCTCCCTCCCCCATGCCAGCCATGATAGCATGGGTTTAATAGCTGGCATCAAAAAGTTACCGAAGTCAATAAAGAAGCATTCTTGTTCAGCAAGTGTATAGTGTATGTATAATAGTATGAATAGAGTATCACATGGGGCGTGCACAGACCCTGAAGTAATACAGTGTAAAATGCTCTCAATGTTAACATCCTTTTTTCTAGTACTAAAAACTGACTCGCTGCTTTGTAAATAGTGCAGTTGCAGTTTTTTTCCTAAAAAGTCATATTTTGTATTTTTTTTTTTTTTATTTGTTCGCGTTTTCTTTTTTCGCAGAAAGATGACACTTCATATTTTCCCTCCACAAACTGCTTTCCGATAATGGACTTTTAAAAGCATAAATTGTTTCTAAATCAAAGTTTATGATGATTAAGCGGGGATTAAGTAGCTGTCTGGTTATTACCAGGATGGCGATGCTTACAGTAATTCAGCGTAAATGCCATCCATACCCAATAACAGCACTTAGTGCCGCGGTGCATACAATTAATTTAAAGTAGAGCTACATTAACAGTCCTATTTATTTATCGGTCGGTTTCAAAGTTCCGCTGATCGCATTTCATTTAAAGGCGTACACAGTCATTAGGCCGCTAATCTAGCAAGCAAAGCAATTTGGGATAAAGTAGGGGGATTGAAGAGGAATGCATTACGCCGAGTCCGATTCCATCGAAGAAATAAGATGTTCAGTTTTCCGTAGCAATGTTTGCCAGATTTCTTTTCAATAATTTTTTTATTAAGGTTTTCAATACACATTGACAAATAAAGTTACTGTTGTTAAAAGATGACTTTATAAGTGGAGGAAAAACGTGCAGGATAGTACTTAACCACTTCTGGACTGTAGACATACCGGGTATGCTCTAAAATCGTCAGTGAGCATTCCTGCCATACAGCTTGAGACTCAGATGTCACAATAACAACCAATGGTGGCAAATTCAGAGAGATCCAAATCCACAGCGGGGGAGGATCACCAGGGCATACCAGGAACGTCCTAGGCAGTGATGTAAGTAACTGAGTTAAAATAAACGGAGTTACATAACGCAGTTACTTTAGAGGGTAACTAGTAATCTAACTGATTACTTTTCCCCTCATGGTAACTCAGTTCCCATTACTTTGGCTTAGTTACCCCAATTACATCTACCGCCACTAGATGGCAGTAGTGTAATTCCGGTGTCCTGCCGAAACAGTTCCCCCCCTGTACTGCGCTTGCACAGTACGAAGGACTACGGAGCTTCCGAAAATTGCCGAACCTAAACAGCTCTGAGTGAACTCTACACCGCGCAGGCGCAGTTAACATGTAATTGTACGAGGCGATGCTGTACGCTTCCGATGCTCGTGCTACTCTGCAAGGGGCGTCTATCGTGTAACTAAGGGGCGGGTCTAGTATTACTGTAACCAAGGGGCGCATTTATTATTATTGTTATATATCGAGCTCCGCCCATTAATTTAACATTCGCCCTCTTCTGTAGCCATCCGCCCCTTACACGATGTAATAATAATAGACCCGCCCCTTGCTTACACAATATAACAGATCTGCCCCTTGGTTAGAGTAATAATAGAGCAGCCCCTTGGTTACACGATATATAACAATAATAATAAATGCGCCCCTTGCTTACAGTAATACTAGACCCGCCCCTTAGTTACACGTATAGAATATTTAAAAAAAAGTCAGTTACTTTGCTGCGTAACTAATTACTTTTCCAATGTTTACTACATTGAGTTGAGTTACTAACGTAATTACTTTTTGGGAGAAGTAATTTGTAACTTAACTAATTACTTTTTTAAACTAAGATGACCAACACTGGTCCTAGGTACCTCATTGAAGTTTATGTTGGGCATACCTGGTATGTCCATAGCAGTGTTTCTCAACCCCAGTCCTCAAAGCGTCATGTTTTCAAGCTTACCATTGTTTTGCACAGGTGATTTGATCAGTTTCACTGCCTTAGTAATTACCACAGCCATTTCATTTGAAGGAAAATCCTGAAAACGTGACCTGTTGGGGCGCCTTGAGGACTGGGGTTGAGAAACACTGGTCTATAGTCCAGAACTGGTTAAAGGGAACCATAAACCACTCCTATCACTTGCCACTATTTTTATCCTCCCCCACCCTCTGTAACACAAATTGATAGCACACATTTTATTGGAGGGGGGTGGCTTTTCTATGGGGCTTGGTCCCGCATTTCTTATCTGAGTGAGAATGGTGGCACCCCTCAAAGCCACCTGAGATTTTGACATACCAGGAGGTTTTGGGGCAAAAAATGGAGGAAAAACGTGCAGGATTGTACTTAACCACTTCTGGACTGTAGACATACTGGGTATTCCCTAAAATTTTCAGTGAGCATACCTGCCATACAGCTTGAGACCCAGATGTCACAATAACACCCAACGGTGGCAAATTCAGAGAGATATAAATCCACAGCGGGGGAGGATTACCAGGGCATACCAGGAACGTCCTAGGTACCTCATTGAAGTTTATGTTGGGCATACCTGATATGTCTATAGCAGTGTTTCTCAGCCCTAGTCCTCAAAGGTGCCCCAGCAGGTCATGTTTTCCGGCTCCGTATTATTTTGCACGGGTGATTTGATCAGTTTCACTTTCTTAGTAATTACCACAGCCCTTTCAGTGGCTGAGTTTGATGGGCACAGTGGCTGCATTTGATGGGCACAGTGGCTGGGTTTGATGGGCACAGTGGCTGAGTTTGATGGGCACAGTGGCTGCATTTGATGGGCACAGTGGCTGTGTTGGATGGCACAGTGGCTGCATTTGATGGGCACAGTGGCTGCGTTTGATGGGCACAGTGGCTGCATTTGATGGCACAGTGGCTGCGTTTGATGGGCACAGTGGCTGTGTTGGATGGCACAGTGGCTGCATTTGATGGGCACAGTGGCTGCGTTTGATGGGCACAGTGGCTGCATTTGATGGCACAGTGGCTGCGTTTGATGGGCACAGTGGTTGTGTTTGATGGGCACAGTGACTGCGTTTGATGGCACAGTGGCTGCGTTTAATGGGCACAGTGGCTGCATTTGATGGGCACAGTGGCTGCGTTTGATGGGCACAGTGGATGTGTTTGAAGGGCACAAATGCTGCGTTTGATGGCACAGTGGCTGCGTTTGATGGGCACAGTGGCTGCATTTGATGACACAGTGGCTGCAATTGATGGGCACAGTGGCTGAGTTTGATGGGCACAGTGGCTGCATTTGATGGGCACAGATGCTGCGTTTGATGGGCACAGATGCTGCGTTTGATGGGCACAGATGCTGCGTTTGATGGGCACAGTGGCTGCATTTGATGGCACAGTGGCTGCAATTGATGGGCACAGTGGCTGAGTTTGACGGGCACAGTGGCTGCATTTTATGGGCACAGTGGCTGCGTTTGATGGGCACCATGGCTGCGTTTGATGGACACAGTGGCTGCGTTTCATGGGCACAGATGCTGTGTTTGATGAGCACAGTGGCTCAGTTTGATGGGCACAGTGGCTGCATTTAATGAGCACAGTGGCTGCGTTTGATGGGCACAGTGGCTGCGTTTGATGGACACAGTGGCTGCGATTTATGGGCACAGATGCTGTGTTTGATAAGCACAGTGGCTCAGTTTGATGGGCACAGTGGCTGCATTTAATGAGCACAGTGGCTACGTTTGATGGGCACAGTGGCTGCGTTTGATGGACACAGTGGCTGCGTTTGATGGGCCCAGTGGCTGCGTTTGATGGGCACAGTGGCTGCGTTTGATGGGCACAGATGCTGTGTTTGATGGGCACAGTGGCTGCAATTGATGGGCACAGTGGCTGTCTTTGATAGGCACAGTGGCTGTCTTTGATAGGCACAGTGGCTGCGTTTGATGGGCACAGTGGCTGCAATTGGTTTTTTTTTCAGAATTTTTCAGTTTGTTTGTGCCCACCCCAAAATTTTGAGCACCAGCCTTCACTGGTGGGGAGGGAAGCAACTGACAAAAGTTCTTTACAGGTACATCCAAAAATCACAAAACACAGCTGTCTCTTTTTTTCCTGAGTCTTCCTCTCATATTCCCATGAATATTTATAGGGAAGAACAACGAGTACAGTAGCTCCTCGCTCTATAACGGGGATTTTAATTTAATTTCAAACCTGCCTTTCTTAAGATACGTGCAGATAATTTACGCCGTGCATGTTAACATTTAAAAGCATCTGGTTTACCAGAGCGGGGAACACGAAAACGCGGCCTCCATGGTGCCACTCGGTGGATCTCTCCAGCAGTAAAGAGATTTAAACACACTTTATTATTAAATTAGCATCTGGAACATCTGTCTAATTAAACTTTATTATATCGCTTTATTGGCTCGCTCGACTCATGCGCACCGATACCTCTCTGACCAGCGGTACGGGAGGCTGTCTCTCTCTCTCTCTCTTTTTTTTTTTTTTTTGGGCGCAGCCAAGTGTGACAGAAGTCATTTTGTGATGTTAATCAACTGTGAGATCGCAGAGGATTTAAAAAGCGATGTTTTATCCGACGGTTAAAGAGAGGCTGCCATTGACGTGAGATAAGCTGCGGGCTTCGGAATAATGGATCATCCTTTTTAATAAGCGCTAATTAAAAACATGTCATATTGTCGGATTAGGGTATGTAGAGCAGACCAGTACTTTTAGTATTTACTCGCACAATTAATTAGGAATGAAATGTTCTGGTCAAGGATGAGTGAATTGGTTTGCATGTGTCAGAATTGGCAGAGGATCAGACCGCTTGTTTCCAGAGGAGGTTTGAGAAAAGCCAATATATACTTTGATGGTGAACCCAAGTCACTTGGTGGTCCAAAAGAGGTTTGAGAAGAGGCAATATATACTTTGATGGTGAACCCAAGTCACTTGGTGGTCCAAAGGAGGTTTGAAAAAAGGCAATATATACTTTGATGGCGAACCCAAGTCACTTGGTGGTCCAAAGGAGGTTTGAGAAAAGGCAATATATACTTTGATGGTGAACCCAAGTCACTTGGTCCAAAGGAGGTTTGAGAAAAGGCAATATATACTTTGATGGTGAACCCAAGTCACTTGGTGGTCCAAAGGAGGTTTGAAAAAAGGCAATATATACTTTGATGGCGAACCCAAGTCACTTGGTGGTCCAAAGGAGGTTTGAGAAAAGGCAATATATACTTTGATGGTGAACCCAAGTCACTTGGTCCAAAGGAGGTTTGAGAAAAGGCAATATATACTTTGATGGTGAACCCAAGTCACTTGGTGGCCCAAAGGAGGTTTGAGAAAAGGCAATATATACTTTGATGGCAAACCCAAGTCACTTGGTGGTCCAAATGAGGTTTGCGAAAAGGCAATATATACTTTGATGGTGAACCCAAGTCACTTGGTGGCCTAAAGAAGGTTTGAGAAAAGGCAATATATACTTTGATGGTCAACCCAAGTCACTTGGTGGTCCAAAGGAGGTTTGAGAAAAGGCAATATATACTTTGATGGTGAACCCAAGTCACTTGGTGGTCCAAAGGAGGTTTGAGAAGAAGCAATATATACTTTGATGGCAAACCCAAGTCACTTGTGCCTCGTTTCCACTGAGCGGATCGGTTCGGTTTGGTTCGGTACTGTACGCTATTTTCAGTGTTTCCATTATGAAAGCGGTCCATACAACCGAACCATACCACACCATTTAGGGTCCTGCTTCAGATGTGGGGCCATAGAAAATGGAACGGTTCGGTTAGGGCGGAGCTGCGATACATTCCACTGATTCGCGGACAGAAAAACGTCTGCCAATCAGTGTGAAGCCACGCTAGGCATTTTTTCTAAACCCTGTATGGACCCTGGTGGTCCGACTTGCAGTGGAAACGCTCACCTGAATAGGCCAGACCATTCTAACCCTTCCAAACTGTACCGACCCGAACCGATCCGCTCAGTGCAATCGAGGCATTGGTGGCCCAAAGGAGGTTTGAGAAAAGGGAATATATACTTTGATGGCGAACCCAAGTCACTTGGTGGCCCAAAGGAGGTTTGAGAAGAGGCAATATATACTTTGATGGCGAACCCAAGTCACTTGGTGGTCCAAAGGAGGTTTGCGAAAAGGCAATATATACTTTGATGGTGAACCCAAGTCACGTGGTGGCCCAAAGGAGGTTTGAGAAAAGGCAATATATACTTTGATGGCAAACCCAAGTCACTTGGTGGTCCAAAGAAGGTTTGAGAAAAGGCAATATATACTTTGATGGTAAACCCAAGTCACTTGGTGGTCCAAAGGAGGTTTGAGAAGAGGCAATATATACTTTGATGGTGAACCCAAGTCACTTGGTGGTCCAAAGGAGGTTTGCGAAAAGGCAATATATACTTTGATGGTGAACCCAAGTCACGTGGTGGCCCAAAGGAGGTTTGAGAAAAGGCAATATATACTTTGATGGCAAACCTAAGTCCCTTGGTGGTCCAAAGGAGGTTTGAGAAGAAGCAATATATACTTTGATGGCAAATCCAAGTCACTTGGTGGCCCAAAGGAGGTTTGAGAAGAGGCAATATATACTTTGATGGCAAACCCAAGTCACTTGGTGGTCCAAAGGAGGTTTGAGAAAAGGCAATATATACTTTGATGGCGAACCCAAGTCACTTGGTGGCCCAAAGGAGGTTTGAGATAAGGCAATATATACTTTGATGGCGAACCCAAGTCACTTGGTGGACCAAAGGAGGTTTGAGAAGAGGCAATATATACTTTGATGGTGAACCCAAGTCACTTGGTGGTCCAAAGGAGGTTTGCGAAAAGGCAATATATACTTTGATGGCGAACCCAAGTCACTTGGTGGTCCAAAGGAGGTTTGAGAAAAGGCAATATATACTTTGATGGTAAACCCAAGTCACTTGGTAGTCCAAAGGAGGTTTGAGAAGAGGCAATATATACTTTGATGGTGAACCCAAGTCACTTGGTGGTCCAAAGGAGGTTTGCGAAAAGGCAATATATACTTTGATGGCGAACCCAAGTCACTTGGTGGCCCAAAGGAGGTTTGAGAAGAGGCAATATATACTTTGATGGCAAACCCAAGTCACTTGGTGGTCCAAAGGAGGTTTGAGAAAAGGCAATATATACTTTGATGGCGAACCCAAGTCACTTGGTGGCCCAAAGGAGGTTTGAGATAAGGCAATATATACTTTGATGGCGAACCCAAGTCACTTGGTGGACCAAAGGAGGTTTGAGAAGAGGCAATATATACTTTGATGGTGAACCCAAGTCACTTGGTGGTCCAAAGGAGGTTTGCGAAAAGGCAATATATACTTTGATGGTAAACCCCATTCACTTGGTGGTCCAAAGGAGGTTTGAGAAGAGGCAATGTATACTTTGATGGTGAACCCAAGTCACTTGGTGGTCCAAAGGAGGTTTGCGAAAAGGCAATATATACTTTGATGGCGAACCCAAGTCACTTGGTGGCCCAAAGGAGGTTTGAGAAGATGCAATATATACTTTGATGGTGAACCCAAGTCACTTGGTGGCCCAAAGGAGGTTTGAGAAAAGGCAATATATACTTTGATGGCAAACCCAAGTCACTTGGTGGTCCAAAGGAGGTTTGAGAAGAAGCAAGATATACTTTGATGAAAAACACATGAAAATGGGGCAGAATAGGCTAGATAAGGACTATAGAAGAAGAAGGAATGAATGTCACTACAGCACCCTAATGCTCAACATGCATTGCATCAAAGCGGGCATCAGCGCACACGTTCTCACACAGCATAAAGGTGTAAACCAAGCCTTAAAAAAAAAATCCCAAAAAATCGAATGCGTGTTTTCAAATATGGCTCCTCGGCATATAAACTGTTGTTGGGTATGCGGGTGGATAAGTGGCATTCACAGACACAATAGGATTCTCTTCCAGCCCTTGGACTGTGAAATTAGAGCGCGCTCGGTGACAGTTTTCTCGCCAGTTTTACCAGCGGAAGGAACACCTTAAATGAGGTTCTGTTGTTCAAATTAATCGGTTCTTTTGCTAAAATGTTTTGCTGCATTCACAGTTAATGCTGCAAACTTAATTCCTCTGCGATTTCCGAGAGTTGAACTTCACACCCCGGAACATACAGAGAGAGAGAGATTTAATGAAGAACGAATATAGATCTTCATAGAGTGACAATAATATCTGCCGTGTGATATGAGGGCAGAGCTGGAGACGAGCGCGCCGATTATCATTTCATCTGCACAGCAGTCGGTCGGGGTGTTATTTTTTGATGTGAACGTTCTGGGGTGACACGACGCGCTGATGAGTTTGTTAAAAGAACATTAAGGCGCCGAGACGTAGAACTTCTTACATATTTACATAACGCAGTAACTTCTTTCTCATACAGTTACATCTGCTTAAAACGGAACTCCAATCTTCCCGGCACCCTTGTACCATCTCCTCTCCGGGACAGAAATGGCTTCCTTTGATTTTCACTGCACGCTGTGAGCTTCTTGCAGTGTACATTAGAAGCTGCAGGATGTTTGGTATCATCTAGGCCAGGGGTCTCCACATTTTTTGAAACAAAGGACTGGTTTACTGCCCCTTAGACTTTACGGGGGCCCCATCATTGGTGTCAGTGGAAGGAATAGTGCCCCACCCATCATTGGAGCACAGGTGTGTCAGGCGGAAGGTGTCTCTGGAAGCTCCTCCAGCTGATCTGTGTGAGAGGGGTGTGGTGGTGAAATCTATCCCAGCTCTCCTGGCCCCTTTCTGGGGAAGCCATGGAGACCAGCGGGGCCTCTCCTGCTGGAGGCTCTCAGCCATCTCCTGGGCCGTCGGGTGACATGCCTTCCACTGGGCAAGCCGATCTCTCTACCCCTGGTGAGGACGAAGGTGCGGAAGCCATTCGGGAGCGTGTGGTGACCGGGATAAAGGTCCTAAATAGGGAGAGAGATAAGCTTTACAAGCTTCGAGCGGAGCTGAAGCGTCTGCGAAGGCAGCGTGAGGGCTTATACAGCCAGAAACGTGGATCCATGGATCCGGAGATCCAATTGGCCAAAGTCCGTGTGGACCACCAGGAGACCATCGTGGCCATGATGGAAGGCAAAGATGGGCCCTTCAAGGAGAAGTTTGGGAATGACAGGAGGTTTGGAAGGATGACAAAGATGGAGGTGGAGGAGGAGACCCCCAGTTCTGACCCCCTGCCCCCCCAGGGAGAGGTAAGCAGCCCCATGCCTTCCCAGGACTCAGGAGGCATGCTGAGGGCCATCCAGGTAATGGAGTCTCCTATGAGGGGGGATCAGTTGGTGTTTAATGAGGAGGACATTGCAGATGATGTACCTGATAAGGTAAAGCCTGCCAAGTCCCATGTTGTGGATAAGACTGTTTTTGTCCCCTTCACTGATGCTGCCAGTCCTGTGGGCAGCAATGTTGTGCCTGCTGATGCTGCCAGTCCTGTGGGCAGCAATGTTGTGCCTGCTGATGCTGCAATGCAGCAAGAGTTACCTTTAAAAAATGTCATTTCTGTGGGGGAACCACAGGTGTCAGCAGAGCCCATTAACCCTTCCAAAGCTGTTTGCCCCACTGCTGCTGAAGACTGTACAGCGCAGCATCAGGAGACAGCTGGTACTGCAGCAGTAACTATGACCACTCCTGTGACTGATAACAATCCCCCCAGCACCAGTGTGATGGACAATCGTCCTGCTACAGATTCTGTTAATCCAGTTCAGACTGTTGATGCTAATAATAATAATAACAACATAAAGACTAATGTGACTTCAGTGTGGAGCCTTGGTCCTGATAAACCCATGTTTGCTCAGGTGGTGCGCTCTGCTCCTGGTGGCTCTGCTCCTGGTAGCTCCGGTCCCAAGCGGGGTTTTCCCCTACAGGCTACCACTTTGGGCACCCCGGGATCGGGTCTTGGGTCTCTGCCTTCTGCTGGGGGTCCCAGACGTAATGTTGTAATTCTGAAATGGGAAGGTGGTGCAGTCCCTCCAGCACGGCGTGCGGTGGTGGATCTGATTTTGGAGATGGGTTTTGGGGCAAATGACCTTTATGCTTTTATACATGTAGCTGGGACAAGGGATTATACGGTCAGCTTCACCAGGCCAGAGGGTCTTGACCTGTTCTGGGAGCGATATAAGGCTCGGTGCAGGTCAAGACCCGAATGGGAAGGTCTGGCCCCAGTTGCGATCTCTCAGAGGTCAACAGTAAAAAAAATAACAATCATTTTGACTAATGAGAGCGTCCCCGCTCGGGATCTAGAGGTTTGGTTGCGGAACTATGGGGAGGTTTTGATTAAGCCCAGCAAAATCCTTGATGAGCGTAACATCTGGACTGGGGGATGGTCAGTAACAGTCAGGTTGGCCAGGGATGGGAATGTTGTCCGTCACCTGCCCTCCTCCGCTTTTATAGGGAGGGATAGGATGACTATTTTCTACCCTGGTCAGCCGAAGATGTGTCACCGCTGTGGAGAAAAGAAGCATTTGAGCTCCTCCTGTTCAGCCTTGATATGTTCAGTGTGTCGGGTCAGGGTCATATGGCCAAGGACTGCACCCAGATGATCAGGTGCAACCTATGCCTGAGCCTTGGCCACCCCTACAGCAGATGTCCTGAAGCCTGGCACAATATGGAGAAGGAGGTAATTGATGACTTGTCGGGGCTGGACAGGATGGAGGGTGAGGCCCCTGGTGTACCTTCCTCCTCTGCGGTGACCGACTCCCCTGGTCCTGCTCAGGATCCCTCTCCAGATCCTGTGACCACCCCTCCTGTGTCTGTAAGTATTCCTTCTGTATCTGTCTCTGTGTCCCCCCAGCCTACTGTACCCTCTCCTCTTGTGTCAGAACCTTCCAACTCTGTGCCCCCCGGGTCAGTTACCCCCCAGGTGTCTACCCCACCTAAGTCTGTCTCAAAAGGAACACCCCCCTCACTAGGAGTGGTAGCGTGTACCAAAAAGGTCGCTTCATCCTCTGTAAAGAAAAAAACAAGAGATGTTGGCATCTCAGAAGCTGACCTGCAGTACCTGGAGGAGAGAAGGAAGGTTGGCAAGAGGAAGAAGCAGGTGGTGAGGACGGAACAGGCACCAGTGCCTGTCTCCAGCCGTCATAGGTCCTGGGATATTTCCTCATCTGGAGCTTCTTCTGAGCGGAGTTCCGATTCTGATATGGAGTTTGAGGCGGCCTCTAGAAAGAGAGAGGCTTCTGGTGATGAGCAGCAGAGGGGAGCTAAGAAGCAATCCACCCAATAACCCAAATGGCGGTTCCCCCTCCGTTAAAAGTGGTGACAATAAATGTCGCCAGCATTAAGTCAGTAAGAGCTCGTTCTATGGCCTTCTTTTTGTTCAGCCAATTAGATGCTGAAATTTTATTTTTGCAGGAGACTAGGCTCACCTCCTTGGCAGATATTCATTTGGCCAAGAGAGAGTGGAGGTATGGTCCACCTTACTGGTCACTTGCAGCCGAGCCTTACGGCGGTGTGGCGGTGTTGTTTAAAACCGGCATGGTAACTGTCCGGCGGGTTATTGAGGTGGAGATTGGGAGATGTATGGTCTTAGACGTCCTTGTGGGGGGGCAGGACCGGCGCCTAATTAATGTTTATGGGCCCCACACAAAGTGGGACAGGAAATGCCTTTTTACAAGGATCAAGCCATTTCTTTTTACATCCCGGCAAGTGGTCTTTGGAGGTGACTTTAATACAATAACTAGGCCCAAGGACAGCAAGGACTTCAAGGACAGGCTGGGATATGATAGCGTTTTTTTAAATAGTATGGTTAGGGATGCTGGTCTTGTGGATGTGCACATTAAGCACCTCCCGGATGACACAGGGTTCACCTTTCATCGAGGTTGTAGTCAGAGTAGGATAGATAGTTTTTTTTTTTTGAAGGAGACCTCTGCTTTCTCGCCCCCAGTGGTGCAGGCAGTAGAGTTCTCTGATCACTGTATGCTATCTGTGGTCCTGAATGCTTCAGACGCCCCTCAGAGGGGCAAGGGCATCTGGAGATTGAATTTGACTCTACTCAAGGAAGAACATGTTAGACAATCCTTTGAGGAATTCTTTCAGGCTCAGGTGACCATTCTGGACTTTTGTAGCAGCAAGGCTGAGTGGTGGGAGCTGACCAAAAAGAGGATCGCTGGATTCTTCAGGGGCCTAGCCAACAGAAAACAGTTTAATAAATACATGACCTACCAACGTTTACGGAGGAAGCTGGATATTCTTGTCTCGAGAGGAGGAGATCCTGGGGCAATCTCCGAAGTGAAACTCCTCAGGAAGTGTCAATATGGTTGTAGAGAGGGTTCTAGAGAGGGACTATGGGAAGTACCACTCGCCTGACCCTTACCAGAACTGCAAACAAGGTGTAGCTGTTAAAACGGTTGTTGGCCTTAAGGACAGTACAGGTTCCTTGACAAAGTCCAGGTCAGGGATCCTGGAGGTCGTGAGGTCCTTTTTATGCTGACCTTCTTGGGAGGAAAGAGCTTGACCGTGACAAGATGGACAGCTTTTTGGACTCTACTCCAGGTCTAAATGGTGGAGATGTTCCATTGATGAACTTGACAGAGGAGATCACAGTTGATGAGGTGATGAGGGCAATTGAACAGCTTGCCATCAAAAAGTCACCTGGACCAGATGACTTGACGGCTGAGTTTTACAAAGCCTTTAAGTCTATTCTGGCTCCACATTTGGTAGAGGTTTTTAACAGTTGCCTTGCTGAGGGGGTGCTTCCCCCTTCCATGAGGCACGCGGCTGTGATTCTTCTTTCAAAGGGTAAAGATCCTTCGATGATTGAGAATTGGCGCCCCATCAGCCTTCTTAATGTCGATAGAAAGATACTGGCAAAGATTATTTTCTGGCGCCTATCGTCAGTAGCAGAGTCTTTGCTTTCTCGCCATCAACACTGTTCGGTCCAGGATAGGTGCACCTTCACAGCAGTTTTAGCTGTCCGGGAGGCCTTGGAGCGGTGCAGGGCTGCAGGCTGGGGAAAAGGCTTTTGATCGTGTTAACCATGAGTACCTGTGGATCAGGCAAAGGCTTTTGATCGTGTTAACCATGAGTACCTGTGGTTGCTCACTTAGTAAGGGAATCACTCCCGCAAGGTTATTGTGTTCTGCCAGTGAATACAATGATCAGTGTTGCTAACTATAGCTGACAGCACTGATTGTTTTTGGGAAAACCTGACAGGCTGGTTGTACTCAAGTAGGTTAATAGGTTGACTTGTATAAGGGGGCAGTAATATTGCTCACTGTCATACCCTCCACACTTGTGTACACTGCCATACCCTTCACACTGCTCTGCTGTGCATACTGCCCACTGTCATACCCTTTACACTCCTCTCCTGTACATAGTGCCCACTGTCATACCCTCCACACTCCTCTCCGCTACATACAACCCTCTGTCATACCCCCCACACTCCTCTCCTGTACATACTGCCCACTGTCATACCCTTCACACTCCTCTGCTGTACATAGTGCCTACTGTCATACCCTCCACACTTATCTCCTATACATAGTGCCCACTGTAATACCCTCCACACTCCTCTCCTGTACATACTACTCACTGTCATACCCTCCATACTCCTCTCCTATACATAGTGCCCACTGAGTCCCCTGCTCTATGTGTTTGCAATCGACCCCTTCATCAGGATGCTAGAGAGCGGCATGTTGTGTGGGGTGCCAGTGGGGCTCCCGGGTGAGCCGCCTTTGAGGGTTGTTGCCTATGCGGACGATGTGTCTGTGATTGTCACTGGGGCAGATGAAGCAGAGGAGGTGCACTCTCTGACATCACGGTATTCTGAAGCATCAGGCTCCAAGATCAATCAGGAAAAGAGTGAAGTTTTCTGGATGGGAAAGGAAGGTGAGGGGTTTGATCTCCCGGACACCTTTCCAGTGCCCCAGGAAAGAATTAGGATTCTAGGCATTGAATTTGGACCCGGCGATTATGGCCTCAAAAACTGGGAAGGCAGACTGGAAATTGCCAATACTAAGGTGGTCAACTGGAAGAGATGGAAGTTATCTATGAGGGAAAGGGTTGATCTGATTAAGACTTACCTGATTCCGATCTTCTTGTATGTTAGCTTTGTCTGCATCTTGCCAGTGTCTCTCTATGCTAGGGTCAGTAGTGTGTTCTTCCAGATGCTGTGGGGGAACAGACTGAACCCCATCAAGAGGAATGTCACCTACCTATCCAGGAGGGAGGGTGGCTTAGGTATGGTCAACCCAGTTCTTTTCTTTTCACTGCTATTTCTCAAATTTAACATTGGTAATATGCTTGCAGTGGAACCTCCTGGATAGGTAGGCATATTTAGATCTTGGTTTAGGCCTTTTCTACGACTTTGGAAAGAAGGTGGCCAAGTGAAGAATCGCAGGGGTCATTGTGGTCAGCTACCAGCCTATGTCGCTCCATACCTGAAGTTACTGCGGCAGTGGCGATTGTCGGCTGAAGATCTCAGATCGGTTCCAAGGAAAGTCCTTATGAGTCGAGTCTTGAGCGAAGTCTTTCATGACCCACTGGCCTTAAGGGATTGCCCAGGCCCAGTTTTGAGGGCAGGGTTAAGACTGATTAATTTGGACAGAGTACCCCCTAAATTTAGGGATCTGGCCTGGTTGTGCTTCCATGGGAGGCTCTATGTTCGGGGCAATTTCCGCAGTGGGATGGATCGTAGCTGTCCTCGGGAGGAGTGTGCAGGTGAGGAGGAGACTATGGACCATTTTCTGCTTCGTTGCCCTTTTAACATAGAGGTGTACAAACAGGTGGGGCGGGCCCTCGGTGTTCCTTTCCTCTCCAGGCTGGGTTATGCTGAGTGGGTGTACGGAGCATTCAGTACTGGTGGAGTTTTTTGTTTGGATACACTTTTTCTAGTTAGCCTAGTAGTCCGTTATTTCACCTGGAACGCACGGTGTCAGGTCTGCATTCGGCATAAAATCCTTCCTGTTGAGATGGTGGTGTATGACATTCTGCATGAGGTGGAGAAGATTCGGGTGCTTGAGAGAGACAAGCGGAGTCAGGGGGCTTGGTTGAAGGCGTGGAGGGGTTTTAAGCCTCCCTGACTGCCAGGAGTCTCTTTCCCGCGTGTGGCTGTCTGTCTCTTATCACCCTAGATTATTATTTTTATTAATTTTTGATAAATGGCTGCGTACATAGGTGATGGGTTGTGCCTCTTAGGCCCTCTCTGCTGCTTTATGTAAATAGTTTTCTAAAAATGTTTTGGTAGTGGACTATGTATATACTGTATATATTCTGAACATGGATGTGTATTCCTATGATTTCTGTTGAAGTTTTGTACTATGGTTTTGTTTTTTACTTTTGTATAAAATTGGTTGCTTGATTCTTTTCAATAAAAGATCAATAGTGCCCCATCATTGGTATCAGTGGGATGAATAGTTCTGGATCTCTCAGCCTGCCCTAGGACCCTGGAAATGCAGAGCAGTGCAGAACGTGGAGGGGATTTATACATCTGGCAGCTGAGGGCGAAGTTGATCTGAATGTTGGGCACTGACAAAAATATCTTCAGGGCATCATAAGATATATTCCAGCTGTCCTCCCAATATCGGAGTATGAACGATCGCCCATCTCTGCCCAGATGTTTGTTATTTTGTATCCTTTTGGCAGAGCGGCACTTCGGCCATGCTCTTTACTCATGTTTGGTCATCAGACTCTACAAACAGCTGATAACGAGGAAGAGAACATCCTGCGTGATAACCCACGGCCCTTTTTTCAGGAGGGGCATCATTTTAAGGTCATGTATTGCAATTTGCAATACAAAAAGATGCACACAGTGGTGTCATGGCACAGGCACTGCTGTTACCTGCGGTTCTTCAGTGATATGCCCAGGAGCAGCCAGGCAGTGTATTCTCTGTCGTCTCGGCCACGGCACGCCACGCACATGTGACCTGTGGAAGGAGCCGGCGCCGCTCCGGCCGGATCGCCATAGGCACAACATACATTTACACAGGCAGAGGCAGGCTGAGGCAGCAGCCAATCATGGAACAGCCGGGTCATGGTGATGTAAAGCAGAGGCCCGAGTGGCAGAGTCAGACCGATGCTCAGGCCGGGGGTGAGGAGGGAGGGACGGATGTGTAGTCGGAAAAGACAGAGCATCCCCAGCCCCCAGGCCAGCAGCAGACTTTGAAAAAAAAAAAGTCCACGGCTGCCGCGGCGGCCATTGCAACACAGGGGGCAAATGTCTTCACTCTGACTTCAAAACTCTTATGCCACGTACACGCGATCGGAATTCTCGTCGGAAAAAAATGTGTCGGGTTTTCCGACGGAATTCCAACAGAATTCCGCTCAAGCTGTGTTGCCTACACACGATCACACCAAATTCCGACGGTCAATAACACAGCGGCATAAAACACGTTCGACTGCACTATAAAAGTGAAGTTTAATGCTTCTGAGCATGCGTCAAATTGTTTCCGAGCATGCGTCGGAATTTTGCGTGTCGGAATTGCATACACACGATCGGAAAATCCGATAGAAAGGTTTTCCATCGGAAATTCCGATCGTGTGTACGCCGCATTACAATTTCAGGGGGGGGGGGCAATTGACCCCCCTTGCCCTATGGTGCGGACGCCCATGGGCCCAATCCGGTTCTGTCAATTTCATTTTTTGGGGGGTTTTTTTGTATTTTTTTTACAGGTTTCTAATAAGAAAGCCCAACACTACCTGCACATATTTGTGTCTGTGTACGGTGATAGACTTATAGACATATTGGCAGAGTGTTAAAAAATTCATATATATATATATATATATATAAATATATATATATATATATATATATATATATATATATATATATATATATATATATATATATATATATATATATATATATATACTATATGAATTATATCTTAGATACTGTATATAGATTGTAAATTCTTAGATATATAGATAGAACTCTTCTGGGAAGGCCGTCCACAAGGTTAAGGAGGGTGTCTATGGGAATGTTTGACCATTCTTCCAGAAGAGCGTTGTGAGGTCAGGCACTGATGTGGACGAGAAGGCTTGGCTCTCCGTTCTAGTTCATCCCAAAGGTGTTCTATTGGGTTGAGGTCAGGCCAGTCAAGTTCCTCCACCCCAAACATCGCTCATCCATGTCTGCGTATCTCCGACGGTCACAGAGATGACTGGTGACCATCAGGCCCCCGATGGCACGGGAGAGCCCGGAGAAGCACAGGATGGCGGCGGGAGGGGGGGACGCGTCCCCTCCCGTTGCCTATAAGAATGATCAAGCGGTGGAACTGCCGCTATGATTGTTCTTATGGTGCACAGAATCGCCGGCTGAAAACGAGAATATCTGAATAATGTCTGTAGCTTCAGGCATCATTCAGATATTCCCATTGAAAGTCAAGGACGTCATATGATGTCCTTGGGAGGGAAGTGGTTAATAGAGAGAGAGAGAGAGAGAGAGAGAGAGAGAGAGAGAGAGAGAGATCTATTCTATCTATCTATCTATCTATCTATCTATCTGTCATGCAACTCATTTTCTATCAAATGTATCAATTTTATAACTAACAGACTATATGCCTGTAAAGCTATCTATCTATCTACTGTATCTATCTATCTATCTATTGTAGCTACTCTATCTATCTACTATATCAAATGCATCTATCTATCTACTGTATCTATCTACTGTATCTATCTATTGTATCTACTCTATCTACTATATCTAATGTATCTATCTACTCTATCTATCTACTGTATCTATCTAGCTACAGCATCTATCTACTATATCTACTGTATCTATCTATCTATTGTATCTACTCTATGTATCTACTATATCAAATGTATCTATCTATCTATCTACTGTATCTATCTACTGTATCTATCTATCTACTGTATCTATCTATCTATTGTATCTACTCTATCTATTGTAGCTACTCTATCTATCTACTATATCAAATGTATCTATCTACTGTATCTATCTACTGTATCTATTTACTGTATCTATCTACTGTATATATCTACTGTATCTATCTATCTATTGTATCTACTCTATCTACTATATCTAATGTATCTATCTACTCTATCTATCTACTGTATCTATCTAGCTACAGTATCTATCTACTATATCTACTGTATCTATCTATCTATTGTATCTACTCTATCTACTATATCAAATGTATCTATCTATCTATCTATCTATCTATCTATCTATCTACTGTATCTATTTACTCTATCTATCTACTGTATCTATCTACTGTATCTATCTATCTATTGTATCTACTTTATCTAATGTATCTATCTATCTACTGTATCTATCTACTCTATCTACTGTATCTATTTACTCTATCTATCTATTTACTCTATCTACTGTATCTATCTAGCTACAGTATCTATCTACTCTATCTATCGTATCTATCCACTGTATCTATCTATCTATCTATCTATCTACTGTATCTATCTACTGTATCTATCTATCTACTGTATATATCTATTGTATCTATCTATCTACTGTATCTATCTACTGTATATATCTATTGTATCTATCTATCTACTGTATATATCTACTGTATCTATTTATTATTATTCTATTATTTATCTAGTTAATATACTGTATAATTCACATTCTATATAATGTATCTATTGTATAATTATCTGCTATCTATCTATCTATCTATCTATCTGCCTATCCGTCTACCTCTTAGGACTCATTTCTGGCGAATCAATTAGTAAATCGAATCATTTTGCATTAATATGTTCCTCTCTCTGGAAAGGTTTAAGTCAATCATCGAGAAAATAAAAGCAGGCTATAAAAGTGATTACTCATTTCCATATCTGCAAAATGTGGGATCTGTAAGCCCCGATTTACCAGCATCCCCGAGTATTCTGAGTAATACTATAATTAATATTAGGTGTCAGGGAGTTAGTTTGTGAAATGTAGAAAGTTTAATCACGTAAAAATGAGAAACATGTAATATACTGATTTAAAAAAAAAAAAGAAGTAGCGCTGGCGTCAAGGGGTGTCGATAAGTGCGATGTTGAATGCCAATATGAGGGAGCAGATGGTAAAATAAATTAGCAGAACCCATACTGTGATTACAAATCCATCTGGAATTATGTGACTGTTTTTCATGGAGTTATAACCGCTCTCAATATTGATGAATTTATACACTTGTATTATCCTTAAAGAGGCTTCAAGGGAAGAGAAAACGATATTCACTCTCCGGTGCCTCTTTATAGGAGCAGAAACTGAATATCCAGCACTGCAGCCGGACGTGTAACCGCCCCTCCATTTTGCCCCCCCCCCCCCCGTACAAATCATTAGTAAGACCTCATCTGGAATATGCAGTTCAGTTTTGGGCACCAGTTCTCAAAAAAGGATATCGGGGAACTGGAGAAAGTGCAGAGAAGGGCAACCAAACTGATAAGAGGCATGGAGGAGCTCAGCTATGAGGAAAGAGGAACTGAATTTATTCACTCTTGAGCAGGGATGGGCTGTCTGTTCGACTCAAACATTGGCTGTTCACCCATTCGCCGAACAGCGAACAATTTGGGGTGTTCGCGGCATATTCGAAAGCCGCGCAACACCCTTTAAAAGTCTATGGGAGAAATCAAAAGTGTTAATTTTAAAGGCTTATATGCAAGTTATTGTCATAAAAAGTCTTTGGGGACCCGGGTCCTGCCCCAGGGGACATGTATCAATGCAAATTTTTTTTTTAAAACTAACGTTTTTTCAGGAGCAGTGATTTTAATAATGCTTAAAGTGAAACAATGAAAGTGTAATATTCCTTTAAATTTCGTACCTGGGGGGTACTATAGACTATAGTATGCCTGTAAAGGGGTGCATGTTTCCCGTGTTTAGAACTTTCTGACAGCAAAATTACATTTCTAAAGGAATAAATGTTATTTAAAACTACTCGCGGCTACAATGAATTGTCGGGTCCGACAATACACATAACAGTTCATTGATAAAAACGGCATGGGGATTTCCCCACAGGGGAACCCCGAACCAAAATTAAGAAAAAAAAATGCGTGGGTGTCCCCCGAAATTCCATATCAGGCCCTTCAGGTCTGGTATGGATATTAAGGAGAAGCCTGCGCTAAAATAAAAAAAAAGGCATGGGGGTCCCCCGAATTTCCATACCAGGCCCTTCAGGTCTGGTATGGATATTAAGGGGAACCCTGCACCAAAATAAAAAAAAAGGCATGGGGGTCCCCCGAATTTCCATACCAGGCCCTTCAGGTCTGGTATGGATATTAAGGGGAACCCCGCGCTAAAATAAAAAAAAAGGCATGGGGGTCCCCCGAATTTCCATACCAGGCCCTTCAGGTCTGGTATGGATATTAAGGGGAACCCTGCACCAAAATAAAAAAAAAGGCATGGGGGTCCCCCGAATTTCCATACCAGGCCCTTCAGGTCTGGTATGGATATTAAGGGGAACCCCGCGCCAAAATTTAAAAAAAAAAATGGCGTGGGGGTCCCCCTAAAAATCCATACCAGACCCTTATCCGAGCACGCAACCTGGCAGGCCGTGGGAAAAGAGGGGGGGACAAGAGATTGCCCCCCCTCCAGAACCATAACAGGCCACATGCCCTCAACATTGGGGAGCGTACTTTGGGGTAGCCCCCCAAAGCACCTTGTCCCCATGTTGATGGGGACAAGGGCCTCATCCCCACAACCCTTGCCCGGTGGTTGTGGTGGTCTGCGGAAGGGGGGCTTATCGGAATCTGGAATCCCCCTTTAACAAGGGGACCTCCAGATCCCGGCCCCCTTGTGTGAAATGAAAATGCGGTACAAAAGTACCCCTACCATTTCACAAAAAAAGTGTAAAATTTTTTAAAAATGACAAAAGACAGTTTTTAAAGTCTTCTTTCCATCTTCTTCGGGTCTTCTTCCTTCGGTTTCTTCCCCCATCTTCTTCTTTCTCTGCTTCTTCCTCCGATCCTCTGCGTCTTGCTCCAGTGTTCTCGTTCGACATCTTTCTCCGTGGCGTCTTCTTCCCCCACTTCGTTCTTGGGCCACTCCGCATCCGTGGGAGGCTCCCGCTGTGTGGCGCTTCTCTTCTTCTGACACTTCTTATATAACGGAGGAAAGTCTGACGTCACGGGGGAAGCCATATGGAAGTCCCCGTCAAGTCCCCGTGCGTCATAGCCACCAGGTGACCCCGCCGTCCGTTATATAAGAAGTGTCAGAAGAAGAGAAGTGCCACACATCGGGAGCCTCCCATGGATGCGGAGCGGCCCAAGAACGAAGCGGGAAGAAGAAGCCAAGGAGAAAGATGCCGGACGAGAACACCGGAGCAAGAAGCAGAGGATCTGAGGAAGAAGCAGAGGAAGAAGAATATGGAGGAAGAAACCAAAGGAAGAAGGAAGGAAAAGGGAAGGAAGAAGGAAGGAAGTTTTAAGGCAACATCCGATCGTGTGTACGCTCCATCGGACAAACTTTTTAATTTTACATCGGACAAAAGTTTGCTCTGCAAACAAACTTTTCGGCAACAAAAGTCCGATGGAGCAAAGTCCGATCGTGTGTACAGAAAACCATCGGACTTTAGTCCAAAGTACAAACACACATACTCAGAACCAATGCAAAAGATCAGACAACAATACAGAAGTTGACCAAAGGGTGGCGGTAAAGAGAAGAAAAACCACGTGATTTGGTAAAAGTTGACTGAAAAAGTCCGATCGTGTCTATGCAATACAAGTTTAACGGCCAACGCCCTTTGGACAGAAATCCACCGAAAAGTTTTTTTAAAGTCTGATCGTGTATACGAGGCTTAACAAGCGCGCTTCACTGCTTTTGATTTTACTGTAGTGGGTTTAGTAACACTTTAACATCTTTAACCACTTCGCATCCCGCCCATAGTCATATGACGCCCACAAGGTGGATCTCCCATCCTGGGTGGGCGTCATATGACGTCCTCCCATTCCCGGCCGCCCGCGGCGTCGCTCTGGACATCACGGTGCGCGTGCCCGGCGGCCGTGATGTCCGCGGGCACCCGCGATTGCCCGTGAAAACAGCGGGACAGTGGGGGACCGTGGAGCTGTGTCCTGTCAGTGGAGAGGAGACCGATCATGTGAGTCCCCTCCCCCCACAGTTAGAATCACTACCTTAGGGAACACATTAACCCCTGCAGCGCCCCCTAGTGTTAACCCCTTCTCTGCCAGTCACATTTACACAGTAATCACTGCAATTTTATAGCAACGATCGCTGTGTAAATGGTCCCAAAAATGTGTCAAAAGTGTCCGAAGTGTCCGCCGCAATGTCGCAGTCACGAAAAAAAAAATTGCAGATCGCCGCTATTACTCGTAAAAAAAAAAAAAAAAAAAAATGCAATAAATCTATCCCCTATTTTGTAGACGCTATAACTTTTGCGCAAACCGATCTATATACGCTTATTGCGATTTTTTTTTTACCAAAAATATGTAGAAGAATACGTATCGGCCTAAACTGAGTAAAAAATGGGATATTTATTATAGCAAAAAGTAAAAAAATATTGTGTTTTTTTTCAAAATTGTCGCTATTCTTTTGTTTATAGCGCAAAAAATAAAAACCGCAGGGGTGATCAAATACCACCAAAAGAAAGCTCTATTTGTGGGAAAAAAAGGACGTCAATTTTGTTTGGGAGCCACGTCGCACGACCGCGCAATTGTTAGTTAAAGCGACGCAGTGCCGAATCGCAAAAAGGGGCCTGGTCCTTTGGCTGCCAATTGGTCCGGGGCTGAAGTGGTTAAAGTCCGATCGTGTGTACGAGGCTTAACAAGCGCGCTTCACTGCATATACAGACTGATTTTACTGTTGTGGGTTTAGTAACACTTTAACATCTTTAAAGGGTTAATTGAATGGGCCAAAGTTGGATCACTGACTTTTCATGCCTTGTACTGTTTCTGCCAAAAAAAAAATGTAAAATACAGAAGCCATGTTTATTGTTTTTTTTTTTTTTTTTTTTTTAAAGAGATGGCGCACATAATCAAATAACGCCACTGCCGGGTATTACATATAATAAAGCAGCTGGAAATTCATCCAACTGTGTGCGTTTTTTTTGTTTTGTTTTTTCACTACAAAAGGTATTGTTAAGGGAAGCAGACATCATTTTATATGCAAAAATAAATGAAAAATAAAAAATAAAATAAACAAGCATACACAGCGGATTAAATACCAGCAGGTGAGTGGCGGATTCAGTTCGATTCACGAATCCCTACCAGCTTCAAATCAGCCCACTCCAGGTGAATTTCCTTTGACGGATCAATTCATTCACCGCTAATTATTTGGTGTTTTCTTCATCAAATAGATTAAAATATTATAATTATTCAGGTGTACTTATGAAGGAATTGTTTACTACTCCCTTATTTGTTTACTTTTGAGTTTTACTTTTTTTGGCTTGAGAAATAGAAGGGAAAGAATGAGAGCAGGTGTCTACAAAGTCCAGCGAAAGTTTATTTGTCTTAATCGCTTCAGCCCCGGAAGATTTTTTACCCCCCTTCCTGACCAAAGCACTTTTTTTGCGATTCGGCACTGCGTCGCTTTAACTGACAATTGCGCGGTCGTGCGACATGGCTCCCAAACAAAATTGACGTCCTTTTTTACCCACAAATAGAACTTTCTTTTGGTGGTATTTGATTACCTCTGCGGTTTTTATTTTTTGCTCTATAAATAAAAAAATGCGCCAATTTTGAAAAAAACGCACAATTTTTTACTTTTTGCTATAATATCCCCCAAAAATATATAAAAAAAACTATTTTTTTCCTCAATTTAGGCCGATATGTAGCATATTTTTGGTTAAAAAAAAATCGCAATAAGATTGATTGGTTTGCGCAAAATAGGGGATAGTTTTATGGCATTTTTATTATAATTTTTTTTTTTTTACTAGTAATGGCTGCGATCTGCGATTTTTATCGTGACTGCGACATTATGGTGGACACATCGGACACTTTTGACACTATTTTGGGACCATTGTCATTTATACAGCGATCAGTGCTAGAAAAATGCACTGATTACTGTGTAAATGTCACTGGCAGGGAAGGGGTTAACCACTAGGGGGCGATAAAGGGGTTAAGTGTATCCTAGAGAGTGATTCTAACTCTGGGGGGGAGGGGCTACAACTCACGTGACAGCGATCACTGCTCCCGATGACAGGGCGCGGGGATCTCTGTCGTTTCACTAGGCAGAACAGGGAAATGCCTTGTTTACAAAGCTATCTCCCCGTTCTTCTGCTCGGTGACACAATCGCGGGCACCTGGAGGACATCGAGTCCGCGGGACCCGCGGTCATGGCGTGAGCGCCCACAATGCCGCATCTTAAAGGGGACGTACCTGTACACCCTTTTGCCCACCCGTGCCATTCGTACGACGGTCAGGAAGGGGTTAAGGACATAAAAAGAGAAAAACGATTCCACTTGTCAGTTAACTGGCCTTAAAGCGGAGCTCCACCCTAAAGTGGAACTTCCGCTCATCGGAACCCTCCCCCCCTCCGGTGCCACAATTGGCACCTTTCAGGGGGGAGGGGGGTACAGATACCTGTATAATACAGGTATCTGCACCCACTTCCGGGCATAGATAGCCGCAGAATCTGTGGGTATTTACGCCACTTCCTGTCATCCCCCGATGTCTGCCGGGAAACACATGGATCCCAGAGACAGCAGGGAGCATCCTTATTGCGCAGCGCGAGTGGCGCATGCGCAGTAGGAAACGGGAAGTGAAGCCGCAAGGCTTCACTTCCTGATTCCCATACCGAAGATGGCGGCGGCAGCACCCGAGAGACGATTGGTCCCCTCCCACCGCTTGTAAAAGCAATCAAGCAGCTAAACAGCCGCTATGATGGCGTTTACATTGCAGGGAATCGTAGGCTGAAATTTGGGGGACGATTATACTTTTTTTTACAATACTTGTGCAATATACTCAAATATTTGCCAACACTCCAGCCCCAGGTGAAGGGGAAGATGTGAGCCCCCAAAATGCATTGGCTTTATCCTTTTACCTGTAATGAAAACATGATGTTGTTACGTGGGTGCCATCTTTGGATGTATGCAAGGGGGTGGTGGTACATTTCTCAGTTTGGCTACTAGGTGTCCCTCTCCCGTAAGATGTATGTACTGTGTATTGTACAATGTGGGAATTTAGTTAGAGCAGAGATGTAGGAAAGAGAAGAGGCAGTTGTTGGAGTTGGCACCAGTGGCGTCGCTAGGGGGTGGCTTTTGGGGCTTTAGCCCAAAATCTGGAGCCCATAGCCCAGAGTCTCTGCAGGGGTCCCCAGGGGGAGGGGAGGCTCTCTGGGGACCCTGATGCAAGGGGAGGCTCTCTGGGGACCCTGATGTAAGGGGGGGCTCTCTGGGGTCCCTGATGTAAGTGGGGGGCTCTCTGGGGACCCTGATGTAAGGGGGGCTCTCTGGGGACCCTGATGTACGGGGGGGCTCTCTGGGGACCCTGATGTAAGGGGGGGGCTCTCTGGGGACCCTGATGTAAGGGGGGGGGGGCTCTCTGGGGACCCTGATGTAAGGGGGGGCTCTCTGGGACCCTGATGTAAGTGGGGGCTCTCTGGGGACCCTGATGTAAGGGGGGCTCTCTGGGGACCCTGATGTAAGTGGGGGCTCTCTGGGGACCCTGATGTACGGGGGGCTCTCTGGGGACCCTGATGTAAGGGGGGGCTCTGGGGACCCTGATGTAAGGGGGGGGCTCTCTGGGGACCCTGATGTAAGGGGGGGCTCTCTGGGGACCCTGATGTAAGTGGGGGGCTCTCTGGGGGGCTCTCTGGGGACCCTGATGTAAGGGGGGGCTCTCTGTGGACCCTGATGTAAGTGGGGGCTCTCTGGGGACTCTGATGTAAGTGGGGGGGGGGGTCCTTGGGGATATATACATATATATATATATATATATATATATTACTGTATATACATGTGTATGCCCGCCCAAGCATATGACTTTCTTTAGTACGCTGCTATGGGCTCTAGTTCCAGATCTTTTTTAGACCTAGCAATACCCCTGGTTGGCACCCATGGGACTGATGGCGGCCCTATTTGCAGTTATTAAGACATAGAAATGTGAGGTGTTCCCTGGTCGGGGAATGCCTAAAAAGGTCCTGGTACCATAGTTGGGAGTAGTAATAGGGCAAGACGAAGTATGCTGGCCCTGGGGAAGGTACTGATAACTGCTGCCGGAACTCTGAGAACTCATCCGCTATTGTACCCGTAAAAAGCTAAACTGGCAAACCGAAATCCTTCATAATAAAAGGTGAACTAAACTTTTTCTGAGCACCACAAACCAAAAACGCTACTTCATTTTTTTTCAATTTTCAAAGCAAACCCCCCCCCCCCCCCCCCCATCCATTCATGTCTCCATTTAAAATGTGGAGAAATCACTTTGAAAAACACGCCCTAGCATTTCCAGCGGATTTTCCGACGGAAAATGTCCTATCGGACAATGTTGTCGGAAATTCCGACCGCGTGTAGGCCCCATCGGACTTTTTCCGTCGGATTTTCCGATGGACAAAGTTTTATCTCCTGCTCTCAAATTTTCCGACAACAAAGTCCGACTTTTTCCGATCGTGTGTAGAGAATTCCGACGGACAAAGTGCCACGCATGCTCAGATCACATTACAAGACCAAAGCTATTGGCTACTAGCCTCTACGTAGTCCCGTCGCAACGAACGTCACCACGTTCAGAATGATCGGATTTTCCAACAACTTTGTCCGACCGTGTGTATGCAACACCAGTGTCGGACAAAATCCGGATTTTCCGACCGTGTGTACGGGGCTTTAGAGTGGATGATCCATGTAGCATTTACTTCCTGAAATCCATCTGCCCTTAGCTCAGGCATGTAGGCAGGAGAGTGTGCTTAGCTAGGCAAGCCCCTTCTCCAGATGCAGAGCCCTTGGGGGGGTATGATATAATTTTGGCTTAGGCCAGCAACCAGGAGGCAACTGAAGAAATGTTAAAAGAAAAGTTTAAACCAAGTAAATGTAATATATCTTCCTATCTATTTACTAATGCTAGCAAAGATTAAAAATAGTTGATTGAGTTCCACGTTAAGCCTATTTGTAGGCCAAATATTCAGCAGCCTGGTCAAGAATGGTTCTCTTTAAGGGGGTAAAATCAGGAACGCAGTCACTTCCAGTTTTTTCACCTGGATTTGCCCCGGTTAAGTTACGTCAGAGCCAAGCACATCTGTCCTGAGGATTCTAAATTCACTATGTACATCACTATTCAAGGCAGAACTGTTTACTTCCAAATAAATCAACTTAAAATGGGAACATTGCTTTACACACATTCACTGAACCTTCCCCAAATCCCAAATCTACTACACAGAACTCAGACTTAAAAGGGGTTTCGTTTCATTGGTTCGGCGCGCCGCTCACCGGGGAGACGCACAGAAGTGAGCGAGAGTCCCGGCGGAGGGTACCGCGAGTGGATGCAACAGAGGAGAGAAAAGACATATGTTTTCCATATTTTAATGCACCGCTAAAGCATCAAATTAAATATTTTACAGGAGAGATTAATAGATAGCGCTGGTATATTTTGTGACTGTGTTATTAAATTTTCGAATAGATAAGGTACAGGAAGAGATAATAACGTGCTCACATAACACTCTGCGATTCGGTGTAATTAATGGTAACAATGAGCAGGAGATGAATGCCTAAAGTACAAAACAATGTAATGTAATTCATTAGAATTTTACTCTTAACTAAACCTAAGGATGCGTCTTATTAAAAGAGTATTGTACTTTAATGTATTTATATGCAACACTTTCTCTCACTTACAGTATATCTCCAGTTCCTATATTTTCTCAAATCGCTCCCCAGCCATCTGTTGTAAGGAAAAAATAAAATGTGTAAGTGCTATCTTTTATCTTTAAACTACGGGTCTTCCCTCCAAGTCATTCTCTGTTGTTCATCAATGGTGGTCTCCAAGGCTGAATGAGCTCCAGGGTCACTTCACAAATTCCTGTGAGTCCATCCTGTCATGGGCCCACCCCTCCAGTTCTTCCCTCCGAGTCTTTCTCTGTTGTCCATCAATAGTGGTGTTCAAGGCTGAATGACCTCCAGGGCCACTTCACCCATTTCCTGTGAGTCCATCCTGTCATGGACCTACCCCTCCAGGTCTTCCCTCTGAGTCCTTCTCTGTTGTCCTTAAATGGTGGACTCCAAGGCTGAATGACCTCCAGGGTCACTTCACCCATTTCCTTCGAGTCCGTCCCGTCATTGACCCAACCCTCCAGGTCTTCCCTTCAAGTCCTTCTCTGTTGTCCATCAATAGTGTGTGTTCAAGGCTAAATGACCTCCAGGGCCACTTCACCCATTTCCTGTGAGCCCATCCTGTCATGGACCTACCCCTCCAGGTCTTCCCTCTGAGTCCTTCTCTGTTGTCCTTAAATGGTGGACTCCAAGGCTGAATGACCTCCAGGGTCACTTCACCCATTTCCTTCGAGTCCGTCCCGTCATTGACCCAACCCTCCAGGTCTTCCCTTCAAGTCCTTCTCTGTTGTCCATCAATAGTGGTGTTCAAGGCTGAATGACCTCCAGGGTCACTTCACCCATTTCCTTCAAGTCCATCCTGTCATGAATCCACCCCTCCAGGTCTTCCCTCCTGGTCCTTCTCTGTTGTTCATCAATGGTGGTCTCCAAGGCTGAATGAGCTCCAGGGTCACTTCACAATTTCCTGTGAGTCCATCCTGTCATGGGCCCACCCCTCCAGTTCTTCCCTCCGAGTCTTTCTCTGTTGTCCATCAATGGGGGTCTTCAAGGCTGAAGGACTTCCATAGTAACTTTACCCATTTCCTCTGAGTCCATCCTGTCATGGACCCACCCCTCCAGGTCTTCCCTCTGAGTCCTTCTCTGTTGTCCATCAATAGTGGTCTTCAAGGCTAAATGACCTCCAGGGTCACTTCACAAATTCCTGTGAGTCCATCCTGTCATGGGCCCACCCCTCCAGTTCTTCCCTCCGAGTCTTTCTCTGTTGTCCATCAATGGGGGTCTTCAAGGCTGAAGGACTTCCATAGTAACTTTACCCATTTCCTCTGAGTCCATTCTGTCATGGACCAACCCCTCCAGGTCTTCCCTCTGAGTCCTTCTATGTTGTCCATCAATAGTGGTGTTCAAGGCTGAATGACCTCCAGGGTAACTTCACCCATTTCCTTTGAGTCCATCCTGTCATGGACCCACCCCTCCAGGTCTTCCCTCTGAGTCCTTCTCTGTTGTCCATTAATAGTGGTGTTCAAGGCTAAATGACCTCCAGGGCCACTTCACCCATTTCCTGTGAGCCCATCCTGTCATGGACCTACCCCTCCAGGTCTTCCCTCTGAGTCCTTCTCTGTTGTCCATCAATGGTGGTCTTCAAGGCTAAATGACCTCCAGGGCCACCTTACCCATTTCCTGTGAGTCCATCATGTCATGAATCCACTCCTCCAGGTCTTCCCTCCCGGTCCTTCTCTGTTGTCCTTAAATGGTGGACTCCAAGGCTGAATGACCTCAAGGGTCACTTCACCCGTTTCCTTCGAGTCCGTCCCGTCATGGACCCAACCCTCCAGGTCTTCCCTTCAAGTCCTTCTCTCTTGTCCATCAATAGTGGTGTTCAAGGCTGAATGACCTCCAGGGTCACCTTACCCATTTCCTGTGAGTCCATCATGTCATGAATCCACCCCTCCAGGTCTTCCCTCCGGGTTCTTCTCTGTTGTCCTTAAATGGTGGTCTTCAAGGCTGAATGACCTCCAGGGTCACTTCACCCGTTTCCTTCGAGTCCGTCCCGTCATGGACCCAACCCTCCAGGTCTTCCCTTCAAGTCCTTCTCTGTTGTCCATCAGTGCCAGTGGTCCCCTTCAAGGGGCTGAATGACCTTCAGGGTCACTTCAATCATTTCCTGTGAGTCCATCTTGTCATGGACCCACCTTTTCAGGCCTTCCCCATGAGACATTCTGTGTTGTCCATCAATGATGGACTTCAAATCAAAATGACCCCGGGTTATTAAACCATTTCCTGTGAGTCCATCCTGTCATGGATCTACCCCTTGGGGGATACTGAGAATGTTTCTTTGTGTTATTCTATGAGCGTTGTTCTGTGCAGGAGTAAGGTAATGTCCCTTAAAAAGTGGGATGCACATATACAAACTGTTGTAATTCCTACACCATTCCCCTGATTTGGATGTAAATACCCTCAAATTAAAGCTGAAAGTCTGCAGGTAAAGCACATCTTGTTTGTTTCATTTCAAATCCATTGTGGTGGTGTATAGAGCCAAAAAGATTAGAATTGTGTTGATGTCTCAATATTCATTGACCTGACTGTATCTACTGCTTGCCCACTACCTAAAATATCTGGACAAAGATTTGCAATGTTCGAGACAGCTTACCCCTTTCGAAAGGCTATGCACCCAGTAGACACCCCAATCTCACCTGATATCTTCCATGCACAACCTCATTTTTGCAGACCTACAGGCCAATGAGAGCTTAGCCTGCAAAAATTGGGAGAAAGACCTCTCCATCTCACTCTCAGCAGAGAACTGGGAACAAATATTCCTGAATATCCATAAAGTGTCAACTAACGTCACTACACAAGAAAATCTAGATGGTACCGCACACCAGCCCTTCTAAACCAATTTAACCCCGCTACATCAGAAACCTGTTGGAGATGCCATCAAGACAGGGGCACTCTACTCCACATCTGGTGGTCCTGCACCCCCCCCCCCCTACAAACTTTTTGGAAAGAAGTATGCCGCATCACTTCCCAGGTTACCCCCTACGATCTAGAATTTTCCCCAGCCCAACTCCTACTCCACCACTCGTCCTTACCCCCACAAATCCTACCACAAATCTCTAGCAATGCACATGATTAAAGCAGCAAAACAGTGCATCCCCTTGTACTGGAGTTCAATGCAGATACCCACACTCAAAGAATGGTTTATTAGAAATCGAAAAGTCGCTGAAATGGAAAAACCTATCCACATTACACGTGGCACGCCAACAAAATTCAGCAAAAAATGGGCTTGCTGGGCGCATTACCAGACACTTCACAATTATGTGCCACTTTGTGTTGGTCTATCACACAAAATCCCAATAAAATACAATCCATTGGAAGTCACAAACCATTCCATCACTCAAAAAATGGCTTGGAAGAATTAAGCATATAGCCGACATAGAAGAACTCATAAACAGCGCACGAGACACCCCTCATAAATTCGGAACTAAACACTTTCAGACAACAGGAGAATATACTAATCTTAACAAGACACTACAATAGACATGAGAGTAAAAAGCAATAAATAATATATGGTCCTTCTGTCACCTGGAAGACCGCCTTGCCCTTCACCTGCATGCCTGACCCTATAGAACCTCTCACCACAACCACATAACGACCGATGCTCTCCCACCCTACCCTTCACCACCGCGCTCTCCCACCCTTATCTCCCCCACCAGGATACTCCATTAGCCCCAACATCGAAATACTCAGCTCAACTAGAGTTCCCTCCAGATTGGTTCCCTTCAGGTCCCCGTTTAGGGGAACTCTATACAAAGCAAAACAGAAGAAGGTTCGGCCATCTGACATATCACACTCACACAATCAATAGGCTTCAGTAAGCAACGATTCAGTCAGCCAGGAAACAGAATCCAAGGTAATGAAAAAAAAAAACAATGTGAAATATTCATACGCAACCACCTGTAGACACCAGGGATCGATCACAAACCTGTGGGCCCCCCCCTGCTTAAAGCACATATAGACACATAACACCTCTTAAAACACTCAGGTAACGGCAAACACCCTGTATACCGCGAGATGCCCCTTAATAGGTCGAAAACCGAACCAATCACCGCTTATGGAGAACTCTGTTTAATACTGCCTGCTAATGCCGCGTACACACGGTCGGAATTTCCAATGGAAACAGTCTGATGGGAGATTTTCATCGGATTTTCCGACCGTGTGTATGCCCATCGGTCTTTTTCTGTCGTAAATTTCCCACGGACTTTGGATTGAGAACCTGTTCTCAATTTTTCAGACGGAAAACCTTTCTATGGGATTTTCCGATCGCGTGTATGTAATTCCGACACGCAAAATTCCGACGCATGCTCGGAAAACAATTCGACGCATGCTCAGAAGCATTACACTTCCCTTTTATAGTGCTGTCGAACGTGTTTTATGCCGCTGTGTTATTGACCGTCGGACTTTGGTGTGACCGTGTGTAGGCAAGACAGTTTGAGTGAAATTCCGTCAGAAAACCATCAGAGCTTTTTCCGCCAAAAATCCTGTACGCGGCATAAGATGTTGCTATCCCTTTCCCCGTTCCCCAACTGTCATAATGCAATGTTAATAATCATTTTGTGATTGTGTTACATGTACAATGAGTAATATGCCATGTAATGCTGTCTATTATTGTTTTCAATAAAGGAATATATTTGGAAAAAAAAAAAAAGAAAGAAAAGCAAAAAAAATAAAATACGTTTACGTTTTTGGTTGTAACATGACAAAATGTGGAACATTTCAAGGGGTATGAATACTTTTTCAAGGCACTGTAATGTCAAGATTACTCTCATCCCCAGTGGTCACATTCAGGTCTTAATTTTTTAATTCTGTATGGCTCGTAGTTGGTCCTTGTCAGTGATGTAAGTAACTGAGTTAAAATAAACTGAGTTACCTAACGCAGTTACTTTAGAGGGTAACAAATAATCTAACTGATTACTTTTCCCCTCATGGTAACTCAGTTCCCATTACTTTGGCTTAGTTACCCCAATTACATCTACCGCCACTAGATGGCAGTAGTGTAATTCCGGTGTCCTGCCGAAAAAGTTCCCCCGCCGGATAAGGAACCCCTGTCCTGCGCAGGCGCAGGGCTTGCGCAGTACGAAGGACTACGGAGCTTCCGAAAATTGCCGAACCTAAACAGCTCTGAGTGAAATCTACACCGCGCAGGCGCAGTTAACATCTAATTGTACGAGGCGATGCCGCACGCTCCTGATGCTCGTGCTACTCTGCAAGGGGCGTCTATCGTGTAAGTAAGGGGAGGGTCTAGTATTACTGTAACCAAGGGGCGCATTTATTATTACTGTTATATATCGAGCTCTGCCCATTAATTTAACATTCGCCCTCTTCTGTAGCCTTCCGCCCCTTACACGATATAATAATAGACCCGCCCCTTACACGATATAATAATAATAGACCCGCCCCTTACACGATATAATAATAATAGACCCGCCCCTTGCTTACACGCTATAACAGATCTGCCCCTTGGTTAGAGTAATAATAGAGCAGCCCCTTGGTTACACGATATATAACAATAATAATAAATGCGCCCCTTGGTTACAGTAATACTAGACCCGCCCCTTAGTTACACGTATAGAATATTTAAAAAAAAAGTCACAGTTACTTTGCTGCGTAACTAATTACTTTTCCAATGTAGTAACTGAGTTACTAACGCAATTACTTTTTGGGAGAAGTAATTTGTAACTTAATTAATTACTTTTTTAAAGTAAGATGACCAACACTGGTCCTTGTTCCATTCCGCAAAATAGTTGTTTTATATGTGAAATAATATTGGGACTGTGCTATGTAAGATGTAAAGAATCCTTAGAAATGTTCTTCAAGCTGCGTTAAAAATAAAAATAGATTTACTTTCCTTGATGATAAAATTATTTTCGAATGACCTTCTCCCTATGCCTTCTCTCCCCCTTATTACAGCCTGGTATTATTTGCCAGTGTAGTGAGCTCTGTATCATTTTATATGTTGTTCCTTACTACTTATTTCTTCCTTCTGAACACAAATGATTTAAGATGATGAATGTCTTATATAAGAGCTTCTCAGTTCCGTTATTTGCAAACTCTTGACATTGCGGACTGTACAATTCTTGGAAATAATTATGTTGTTATCCTGGTTTTCAAACGTGCTTTTTTTTAACTCCTGAAATGAAGTCAGAAGACTTTTTAGAACTAGTGCAAAGGTACACATTATAACCACAACTACACTATTTTGCCAAAAGTATTGGGACACCTGCCTTTACACACACATGAACTTTTTTTTTTTTTTTACTTTATATCTTTATTTCGATTTTTACAATTACATATTATACACATTCTCGTACAACTCTCTTACATAGGTGAATTTAAATACAAATCTTTAAATGGTTTGAAAGCTTCCTAGATCACTCTCACTCCACCTTACATTCACCCCCTGCCCCATATATCCATCCTCTTGTTCTCTATTAGTTACGGTTAATCCACTTATTCTTTTTGTCTAGGTAAAGTTGGTTAGAGTTATCTGAAGCATTTGTCATGTTCCTCTCTCGATCCATGATTTCCATATCAATTGGAATTTATCAAGGTTCCCTTGTTTAATGTATATAGTTCTCTCCTTCATAATCACCCTATCCATGTTTTGCTCCCACTCCTTAACTGCTGGGGGGCTAGAAGACTGCCACCTCCGAGCAATTAGTATCCTGGCCTGAAAAAGACAGCGCAAAACTGCTATCTGGGCTTCCTTGGGCCTACCTATTCCCCCATATCCCCCCAGAACACATAGAATAGGATCCAGGTCCAGGTGAGTGTTAAATACCTGGGAGACCCTGTCCACTACCTCTTTCCAATATCCATATAATTTTGGACATCTCCAGAACATGTGGACAAGGTCTCCCCCAGGTCTCCCGCATCTAGGACACCTATCATCTTGCCTGCGGCCAAACCTGAACAGTTTTTTTGGAGTGTAATATGCTCGGTATAATAAAAAAAAGGTGTGACATCTTCTGGGGGGGGGGGGGGGGAACACACACATGAACTTTAATGGCATCCCAGTCTTAGTTCGTAGGGTTCAATATTGAGTTGGCACCACTCTTTGCAGCTATAACAGCTTCAACTCTTCTGGGAAGGCCGTCCACAAGGTTTAGCAGTGTGTCTATGGGAATGTTTGACCATTCTTCCAGAAGCGCATTTGTGAGGCCAGGCACTGGCGTTGGACAAAACGTATAGAGAGATGGCGCTGTTGCTCAATTGTCAGCATATGTACCTTCTATTTCATTCAAAGAAATGCAATTCTCATTTAAAAGTGAAATAATAATTGATATAAGGAGCAAGTGAAAGAAAAACCTTAATGTGCTTTTAGCAAAACAAGTCCATAGTCCAGGGCAGCCTCCAGGGGGGGAAGTTGAGAGCAAACTCCAAAGTTACATGTAAAAAAAGAGAACAAGAGAGGCGCCACCAAATTAGGAACTGTTGCATTTATTTTAACACAGAAGGTGCATACATCCACTTACATATAAACAAGGGGTGATTGGCACATAGATCTTCTATGGCGTCAGTCAGCGCTGTAACGCCCGTAGATGTTGTCCTCCAGGCATGGACTGATTGGCCGGGACTCCATAGAGGATAAAATAAATGCAACAGTTCCTAATTTGGTGGCGCCTCTCTTGTTCTCTTTTTTACACTGACGTTGGACAAAAAGGCCTGGCTCAGAGTCTCCACTATAATTCATCCCAAGGGTGTTCTATCAGGTTGAGGTCAAGACTCAGACAGGCCAGTCAAGTTCCTCCACCCCAAACTCGCTCATCCATGTCTTTATGGACCTTGCTTTGTGCACTGGTCTGCAGTCTTGTTGGAACAGGAAGGGGCCATCCCTGAACTGTTCCCACAAAGTTAAGAGCATGCAATTGTCCAAAATGTCTTGGTATGCTGACACCTTAAGAGCTCCCTTTGCTGGAACCAAGGGCCTAGGCCCAACCCCTTAAAAACAACCCCTCACCATAATCCCCCCTCTACCAAATGATTTGGACCAGTGCACAAAGTCCTTAACCACTTCCCGCCCGGTCAATAGCAGATTGACGTCCGGGAAGTGGTTTCGTTATCCTGACTGGGCGACATATGACGTCCTTCAGGACAACAGCCGCCGCGCGCCCGTGGGGGCGTGCATCGCGGCGATCGGTGGAGCGGTGTGTCAGTCTGACACACCGCTACACTGATCTCGGTAAAGAGCCTCCGGCGGAGGCTCTTTACCACGTGATCAGCCGTGTCCAATCACGGCTGATCACGATGTACACAGGAAGAGCTGTTGATCGGCTTTTCCTCACTCGCGTCTGACAGACGCGAGTAGAGGAGAGCCGATCGGCGGCTCTCCTGACAGGGGGGGTATGCGCTGATTGTTTATCAGCGCAGCCCCCCCTCAGATGCCCACACTAGACCACCAGGGAAGCCCCCAGGACCATCAGGGAAGCCCCCAGGACCACCAGGGAAGCCCCCAGCATGTGGATGGCCAGGTACATCCCCCATGGCCATCCACATGTTAAAAAAAATGCAAAAAATATGCCAATCAGTGCCCACAGATGGGCACTGATTGGCACATCATATTTAATTTAAAAAAAAGTTTAAAAAAGGGATGCCCAGCAATGCCACCCATCAGTGTCATCAGTGCCACTCATCAGCGTCCATCAGTGCCACCTATCAGTGCCCATCTGTGCCCACCCATGCCCACCTATCAGTGCCCATCCATGCCACCTATCAGTGCCACCTATATGTGTGCATCAGTGCCACCCATAAGTACCCGTCAGTGCCGCCTATGAGTGCCCATCAGTGCCGCCTATGAGTGCCCATCAGTGCCACCTGAGTGCCCATCAGTGCCACCTGAGTGCCCATCAGTGCCGCATACCAGTGCCACCTATCAATGCCCATCAGTGCCACCTATCAGTGCCCATCAGTGCCGCCTATCAGTGCCCATCATCAGTGCCACCTCATCGGTGCCCCCTAATTGGTGCCACCTCATCGGTGCCCATCAGTGCCGCCTTATCAGTGCCCATTAGTGCCGCCTTATCAGTGCCCGTCATTGAAGAAGAAAACGCACTTATTTACAAAAAAAATTAACAGTGACAAAGAAAAACTTGTTTTTTTTTTGCAAAATTTTCGGTCTTTTTTTGTTTGTTGCGCAAAAAATAAAAATCGCAGAGGTGATCAAATACCACCAAAAGAAAGCTCTATTTGTTGGAACAAAATAATAAAAAAATTGTTTGGGTACAGTGTAGCATGACCGCGCAATTGTCATTCAAATTGCGACATCGCTGAAAGCTGAAAATTGGCCTGGGCGGGAAGGTGTCTAAGTGCCCGGTATTGAAGTGGTTAAAGACATGTATGAGCGAGTTTGGGGTGGAGGAATTTGATTAGCCTGCACAGAGTCCTAAACCTCAACCCGATAGAACACCTTTGGGATGAATGAAAGCAAAGACTGCGAGCCTGGCCTTCAAAAGGATGAGAAAGGCTGGTCTACAAGGACATTTTAGACAATTGTGCTCTTCCAACTGTGGTAGTAGTTTGGGGAAGACCCTTTTCTGTTCCGGCAGGACTGTGCCCCTGTGTACAAAGTCCATAAAGACACGGTCTGACCAGTTTGGTGTGGAGGAACTCAAGTGAATTACACAGAGCTCTGACCCCACACCCCACAGTATAGCCAACTCTGAACATCTCTTTTTTAGAATTTTGTATAAATCATCTCATTCTAAAATAAAATTTATAAAAAAAGAAAGTAAAAAGCTGAATTAAAAAAAAAAAAAAAGAAGAAGAGTAGCAATATTTAGAAGTGATATGTCTGAACAATTTGTAGAGCTCCCCCAATGTGTATATAATTAGGATATTTTATCCTTTTTCGTCTTTAGTAGTGGCAGCTTACAGCGAAGGGGGTGTTTTCAGTTTCTTCTCTGTCTGTTCGTCTCTGACCTACAAAAACAGTTCCTTTGCTGTTCCATATGGTGGAACATGTTCCCTTAATAGCTCGGGGCCTGCACAAAAAGTGACAATCTAAGTGGCTCAGCTTCTTTGAGGTAATGCCATATCTCCAGTATATTAATAGATGCATTGTACCGTCTCCACCGCTCGGCCAATAAAATCTTTTTTTTTTTTTTCCGCTTAGAACACTCCTAATTAAAAACGGCATTGTTCTCAAGGCAACACGGAGCGTTCAATCAAAGGTTCTCAGTATTAGTCCCTAATTCTGATTTCTCTATATAATCATTACAATAATAATAAAAAAAAAAAATGTTCTTTCACTCTCTCCCAACATTCCAGGGAGTCTTGCTAATTTTGAGAGTCTGTCTCTTATAACGTGAGATAAAAACATTTATTGTCTTTTCAGGTCTCCGATTTGATTAAAGAAAAAAATAGCATTAAAAATCAGAGGGAGAGGAAATCTCGGCAGAATAGGCAAAGTCTATTCATAAAAACACTGCGGTAATTTAATTTAAAAATTAATTTTTTTTTTAAAGTTGGTGCAGTAGGGCATTTACTGGACCCCTTTGTCAGTTTGGTGGGGGGGGGGACAGAAAATGTGGCAAATCACTCAAGGAGCTGCCAACTGCAGAAATCAAATCAAGCAAAACACATTTTGGAGGTTTAATACAATTTGAACATAAACAGGTTGCAAAAAATTGACTTATTAACAAAAAAAATAAATATATATATATATATATATTTATGGTTGAAGCCCTATGGCCGATACGTGTCTGAAGGGAAATAACTTAACCAATAAGATCTACAACATGAAAAGGGGGACCTGAAGTGTGCCTTGGTCTATGGACGGTACGCCAGAAATAAGGGGGCATACCCTGATTAGAAATGAGTATTTGATGAGGGTGATGTTGTGAGAAATGCACTTGAAAGGGGGAATGGGAGGGTGGGTATCGCGCACCGGAACCGACGAAGACCACAGGTGAGTGGGCCGGTTAAATACCCTCTCGGGCTCCTCCCATAAATTCAGGCCACCATGTTGGCCTTCCACATATACACACACACACACACAGTATCTTACAAAAGTGAGTACACGCCTCACATTTTTGTAAATATTTTCTTCTATCTTTTCATGTGACAACACTGAAGAAATTACACTTGTCTACATGACGAAACGCGTCTGAGGAGGTACGTGCTGACGTCACCACGCCCTCTCTGTATTGTAGCTGGCCCGGCTTCGTATTTTATGCAAGTTTTTATCGTTTGTTTGTAAGTGCATATTCTATTTATTTTATTAAAACTAAGTTTTGACGTTATTGCGCTATGGTGTATTGTATCCTCTCTTTGGGCTGATACCAATCAATACCCACGGGTTATATGGAACGCTTGGTCTCTGCTGGGAGCAGCACCACTAATTCAACTAGTTTAAGAAAGTGCCACCACTCCACTGTCATCTGAAGCACCAATTACTGAAAACCACGTCACCAGAGCTGACGTGACCTGAACCAGATGGGATGGCTGGTCCTGCCCCTACACGTTTCGTCTATATGACGTCTTCAGAAAGCTTCCTGAAGACGTTATATAGGCAAAATGCATACTGGTGGGACTTCTAGTCCAGAATGAGCCTAATATCCAAATAGCAGCTTCTTTGGAGAAAGCTAGTGGTGTTGGTAGATCTAAGGCCCCACAGATGTAGACCATAGGGCAATCATTATCAACTGGTTCTGTTTCCGCCTCTCTGCAACTATCGGTCCCCAGTAAGAACTGCCACCCAGTCTCCAAGGGTAAATCCTTAATAAGGTAACTGGCAAATTCCTCCTCCAGACCTAGACCCAGAAACAGTGTCCTTCAGCAGGTATTACCCTTTTCAGCTGTCCTCAGTCCCACAAAGAGGAGTTCCAGTCCCCCCTCCCCAGGAAAATTAGAAGTCATCAGCTACAAGTACTCTAGCTGCTGACTTTTAATACAGGGGCACTTACCATTCCAGGGAACCAGCATTTGTTCTCACCCTGCAATCAGCTTTGGGTCCCGGCACCTTAAGTAAGGGAAACTGGCAGTGATGCCTTGGACTAGCCACGCTGTGCTTGGTGAATGGTCCTGCAGTCTTCTGGGGTGTATGATGTGTCTCAGAAGGCTGCGCGTGAAGGAGGGGGGAGCAAAATTCCACTCAGATCGCTGCTGGTTTTGACAGGTACCCACTCCCCCCACCCCACCCCCCAAATGTGCCAATAAATAAAGAGGAGGGGGAGGATGCACAGTTACATTTTAACACAGCAAATCCTGAGGCCCAAATGGTGGTCTATTGTCTTGTTGATACTTCTCCTAGAGGCAGCAGCCCCAGGAGTACTGGAACCCTCCCTGACGGGGAAAAAACTGTCTACTCAGGGCTCCTGCACATGTCCCCCCCCTCCCCCAACACCTTCTGGATACCTCCTTCCAGGTATTGGCCAGGGCATGATAAATATTCAGCTGATTGTTTGAATCTCCTTCCCTATGCTCTGGAAGCTTCTTACAGAGGCAGGGGGAAGCAATCAAACTCTCAGCCTTGGAATCCCGAGCATACCAAAACAATCAACCACCACTCCACTAATCAGAATGGAGCAAAGCCTAAATTTGCAGTCTAGCAATCTAACTAGGAGGGCGCCACACCTCCAAATATGCTATCCTCTACACCATAGTAACACCATTAAATGTCCCTGATCTCTATTTCAAAGGTGGTTCCACTTGCAAACAGAATATGAATTGCATTCATAGCATGGGTGTCCATAGGTAGGGGCAAGGGGAGTCAAGTGCTCCACCCTGGAATCAGGGATTGGATCTTAAATTCAGCACAGTTGCGTCGCTATCGGGGGGGGGGGGGCAGCCCACACCCGGGTGCCACTCGCCAGTGGGGTGACACCATCAAGGTGCTGTCAAGCCCCCCCATCAGTGTAATGTGACTTTGGACTCTTTTCCCTGCTCAGTCCAGCAGAGAACTTGGCGGCACTGTGACAGGAGAAAGGCGAGCTGCGAGTTATCAGAGGTTTTTCCCGCTCCCGCCCCCTTTTTCCTGTCAGGGAGAAGAGATGGCGGCTCTCACCAGGTTCCCCGCCCAGCTTCCTGCCTGCTCCGTTACTTCCCTATTGGCCATAACTGAGGGCCAATCAAAGGAGACTAGGAGAGGAGAGCATCATGGGACATGTAGTCCCAAAGATTGGCATTTTCCACAGGGAGGAGGCTACAGCTCGATCAAGAGAGATTGAGAGACTGCAACCTAGAAAAAAGCTGAGGGAGAGAGAGCGCTACAGGACAATGAACGAGGAGTGTGCTGGGTGGAAGCCAGAGAGAGAGCCACACTGCTCAGTGCCACCAGAGAGAGAACCACACTGCCCAGCGCCATTAGAGAGAGAGACACGTTGCCCAGGGCCACCAGAGAAAGAAAGACTGAGCCACTATCAGGGTACCGACATGCTACACTACTGACCAGAGACGCCCCCCGGGGTACCCAGAGTGAGCGATCGTCCAGCCGGAGGGATCACTGCTGTAGTTTTGCTGGGTCTGGTAAGAGGACCTGTTGGCCATTATCCATTACTTATCCTAGGGACTGTACTACGTCATCAGTCTCCGACCATGATAATGTGATAATGACATTGTCGAAAAGGGGCGGTGCATGGGTGACCCTAAAATGATGCCCCCCCTGAAAGTTCTGCGGACGCCCATTGTTCATAGCAATCCTATATAGGATGACAAACTATATAAACGTTGTACAATCATGTAATGTAAATTGAGGTTCCAAATGCTGGTGCTACTTTACTTCATGTATAGCCATGACAGTGCTGGGCTCCCTGAGCTTTTGGGCCCTATAGCATTTGCATGGTGTGCAAGGGCTTTAGTTACCCCCTTGGACATAAGTGTTTTCAAAATTTGGGGTCTCCCCAGTGTTAAAGAAGTCCGGTAATTGGAGTTGTAAAAAAAAAAAAAAAATCAGCCGGCAATGTTTATTAACAACATTGCTCAGCTGCTGAAACACTAAAATAAAAAGAAACATTGTTTCTTTTTGTATCTTTCTGTTTCTTCATCTGCAGATCAAAGGGATGAACAAATGTTTCTCTGTTTAACCCCTTATAAACCCTTAATTTACTCTAATCGGCCTTAATTAACTCCCTATTCTCCTCCATTTAATTATTATATATTTCCTTATTTTTTTGTTCAGGTCTATTTTATAAATGATAAACAATTAAAAAAAAATTTAGTTTGCTTTGTTAGTGAATATTTTTACACATATATATATATATATATATATATTAACATATATTTACACATTTCACATTGAAAAAGCGCAAAATTAAAAAATCTATTTATTTAATTTGTAAATAACTTTTCAATGCTTTGTACCATTGCTGACAGCGGAAGTGAAAACAAAACAATTGCGGCAGGTATCGGTAATTGGTATCGGCGAATACAAAAAAAAAAGTATCGGTACTCGTTGTAAAAAAAAAATGGTATCGGTGCCCAAATGTAACCCTCCCATCAAGAAGACCTCAGGATATTCAATCTTATTCTAAAGCAACCACTACAGAATGCTTAAAATTTAAAAATATGGGGTTCGCAATGTCTGCACCAGAAAATAATTTTTTGATATCTGCAATAGCAAAAAAGGGTTCATTTAATTCTTTCCTTTTTTTTTTTTTTTTTTAAATACTAAACGGTTTGGAGCTTCAGCTACAGTCAGCAGTCAGTCAGTCAGGTACGAGTAGATTCGAAATTCTTTTCAAACCACGAAACGCGTCAACCCAATTTAAAAATCAATGCCTGTCTTAACAGCAAGCCAATGCAGTTAGCATAGAGAAATAATGATTTGCTGCTTTTCTATCTAAAAGTTCAATTTACATTTTTTATTGCCTTCGGGTTCAGTTACAAAAATGTTGCGTTTGTGTGATGAAGGAGAAAAAAATAACACACCTTGTGATTTTATCATAAATAAAAAAAATAAAAATATATATATATATAAATAAATAAAAAAAATGAAAATGTGTTTCATAAGATCTAAATGAGTACTGAGGATTTGAGAGCTAATTATCAGGCAGCCTCTTCAAAATTAGTTTTATTAAAGTAAAAAGAAAAATACATATAAATCTGTGGAAAGCATATACAAATATGCAATACATACAACTATGGGTATAGAATTGGGTATATTGGATTGTACAATATTTTTTATTTTATTTATTTTTTTTTTTTATGGTTGAACTGGATGGACTTGTGTCTTTTATCAACCTGACTAACTATGTATATACATATAAATTATATATGAATTGGATATAAATATAATAATAATAATATATATATATATTTTTTTATTATTATTATTTATGTTATTGTATCTGAAATTGACTTGGTATCAGCCTCTTGCAGCCCATATACAACAGAGCTCGGAATAGGGGAGAAAAAAGCAGCACAAGGAGACAACCAGTTCAAAGGGGTTCACCTGTGTACTGCCTCCCCGCCTGAAGATCAGCTTTAAATATAATGGATAGGAGTAAACTCAACTGAGAATCAATTCATTTTTGGAAATGAACATTAAAACACCAATGATTACCAAGTTCACAACATAACCAGGCTTCTTCTTCTATTCACATATCACCTTTAGGGTTCATAGGTGGAGACACACAGTATCTCACAAAAGTAAGTACACCCCTCACATTTCTGTAAATCTTTTCTTCTATCTTTTCATGTGACAACACTGAGGAAATGACACTTTGCTACAATGTAAAGTAGTGAGTGTACAGCTTGTATAACAGTGTAAATTTGCCATCCCCTCAAAATAACTCAACACACAGCCATCAATGTCTAAACCGCTGGCAACAAAAGTCAAAAGTGAAAATGTCCAAATTGGGCCCAAAGTGTCAATATTTTGTGTGGCCACCATTATTTTCCAGCACTGCCTTAACCCTCTTGGGCATGGAGTTCACCAGAGCTTCACAGGTTGGCACTGGAGTCCTCTTCCCCTCCTCCATGATGACATCACGGAGGTGGTGGATGTTAGAGACCTTGCGCTCCTCCACCTTCCGTTTGAGGATGCCCCACAGATGCTCAATAGGGTTTAGGTCTGGAGACATGCTTGGCCAGTCCATCACCTTTACCCTCAGCTTCTTTAGCAAGGCAGTGGTCATCTTGGAGGTGTGTTTGGGGTGGTTATCATGTTGGAATACTGCCCTGGGGCCCAGTCTCTGAAGGGAGGGGATCATGCTCTGCTTCAGTATGTCACAGTACATGTTGGCATTCATGGTTCCCTCAATGATCTGTAGCCCCCTAGTGCCGGCAGCACTCATGCAGCCCCAGACCATGACACTCCCACCACCATGCCTGACTGTAGACAAGACACACTTGTCTTTGTCCTCCTCACCTGGTTGCCCCCACACACGCCTGACACCATCTGACACCAAATAAGTTTATCTTGGTCTCATCAGACCACAGGACGTGGTTCCAGTAATCCATGTCCTTAGTCTGCTTGTCTTCAGAAAACTGTTTGCGGACTTTCTTGTGCATCATCTTTAGAAGAGGCTTCCTTCTGGGACGACAGCCATGCAGACCAATTTGATGCAGTGTGCGGCGTATGGACTGAGCACTGACAGGCTGACCCCCCACCCCTACAACCTCTGCAGCAATGCTGGCAGCACTCATACGTCTATTTCCCAAAGACAACCTCTGGATATGACGCTGAGCACGTGACCTCAACTTCTTTGGTGGACCATGGCGAGGCCTGTTCTGAGGGGAACCTGTCCTGTTATACCGCTGTATGGTCTTGGCCACCGCGCTGCAGCTCATTTTCAGGGTCTTGGCAATCTTCTTATAGCCTCGGCCATCTTTATGTAGAGCGACAATTCTTGTTTTTTCAGATCCTCAGAGAGTTCTTTGCCATGAGGTGCCATGTTGTACTTCCAGTAATCAGTATGAGAGAGTGAGAGCGATAACACCACATTTAACACACCTGCTCCCCATTCACACCTGAGACCTTGTAACACTAATGAGTCACATGACACCGGGGGAGGGAAAATGGCTAATGTGGCCCAATTTGGACATTTTCACTTAGGGGTGTCCTCACTTTTCTTGCCAGCGGTTTAGACATTAATGGCTGTGTGTTGAGTTATTTTGAGGGGACGGCAAATTTACACTGTTATACAAGCTGTACACTCACTACTTTACATTGTAGACAAGTGTAATTTCTTCAGTGTTGTCACATGAAAAGATAGAAGAATAATAATAAATTATTTACAAAAATGTGAGGGGTGTACTCATCTTTGTGAGATACTGTACATCTATCTAGAATACAGGGGTAACCAGTGCGCTCAACCAAAAACTAATATAAGCAAAAGAAAAGAAAAAGGAAAGCAGCCGACATATAAGTGATCTCACACTTGTAAAGGTAAAAATGAATGATAGGGTATGTGGCGCTAACCCTTACATAAATAATCTAAATAAATAATCTACAAAGCTCAGAGTATCCGAAAGATAAGTGACCTTTGACACAAATAAATATATATGAATAATATATAAATAGATACAATTCCTTAATATCAATATACATAAAATAATGAATGAAAATAAGACGTGTATAAAAGGTGACCAATCAATAAAATCTTCAATAAAAGTAATAACCGTGCTAAAATAAATATAAGTGCTGGGGTAAAGAATGATGATAATGGGTTATAAAATAGTGAACAGGAAATCTTCCATAAATCAAGCAATATAAAGTGCACAGTGCAACGTGCAAAATATGTGAATAAAGGACCAGTAAATTGGTTCTGAAAGTGCAAGAAAATTGCAAGAAGAATAAATGAACGAGTGTGCATAGATATCCCAAATAGTGACAAAGTGACCATACAGATGAAAAAATGGTATCACTGTAGGTATGGTAAAATCAAATGGTACCAAGAAAATAATAACGATGAAAAAAGTATAAAAAATGAAAATAAAATTTGGTGCACTACAAGTCCCAGCTTGTAAAAAAATAGATAGCGGAAAACAAACGATAAAGTCCACAATCCGAAATATTGAGGAGCATAAGGTTCTAGAATAAGTGAAGATGAATAAAAATATTCAGGAATCTTTGTGTTGATCACAGTGATGATCCGTGCAGGCAGTGCTCCGTGCTGACTTCAGGGGTGCACCCTACCATTTCCCCCAGCCTCTCACCTCTATTTGCGGCCCCTACAGGCCTAGTGGAGCAGATAGCCTCTAAGGTGGCAAGCCTGGTTACTTTCCGGGTCCTCTTTCCTATAGGCTCCTATGGACTCCCACTCCGATCCTCATACTCTATCCAAAGGGCACTCCAGGGGTAAGGGGGTCACTCCCAGGTCAGATTGGCATGTAAGGGTTAAGGGTACAAAGAAGCGCTCCAATGTGTAGTAATTAAAATAGGTTTATTAAGACAAAGATAATATCCACTCACATTTAAAATTTCTTGCATCAGCATAGATGGACTTCCGGTCGCGGCCGCAAACCGGAAGCAGAACGATAGGCACCTGACTTCCTTCCTCCCTCACGCGTATCGTCACTAGCACACGTGACTTTATCAAAGTACATCTATCATTGCCAATCCATAATACCTATTTTTTTTATAGAGCAGACTTTCTCAACCAGGGTTCCTTCAGAGGCTGCTATGGGTTGTTGGAGCATTCTTCCAACTGATCATCAATGTAAGGAACATTCTTCCAACTGATCATCAATGTAAGGAACATTCTTCCCACTGATCACCAATGTAAGGAACATTCTTCCCACTGATCACCAATGTAAGGAACATCCTTCCCACTGTTCACCAATGTAAGGAACATTCTTCTCACTGATCACCAATGTAAGGAGCATTCTTCCCAATGACCTCCAATGTAAGGAACATTCTTCCCACTGATCACCAATGTAAGGAACATTCTTTTCACTGATCATCAATGTAAGGAACATTCTTCCCACTGATCACCAATGTAAGAAACATTCTTCTCACTGATCACCAATGTAAGGAACATTCTTTCCACTGATCACCAATGTAAGGAGCATTCTTCTCACTGATCACCAATGTAAGGAACATTCTTCCCACTGATCACCAATGTAAGGAACATTCTTCTCACTGATCACCAATGTAAGGGACATTCTTTCCACTGATCACCAATGTAAGGAGCATTCTTCTCACTGATCACCAATGTAAGGAACATTCTTCCCACTGATCACCAATGTAAGGAACATTCTTCTCACTGATCACCAATGTAAGGGGCATTCTTCTCACTGATCACCAATGTAAGGAACATTCTTCCCACTGATCACCAATGTAAGGAACATTCTTCCAACTGATCATCAATGTAAGGAACATTCTTCCCACTGATCACCAATGTAAGGAACATTCTTCCCACTGATCACCAATGTAAGGAACATTCTTCCAACTGATCATCAATGTAAGGAACATTCTTCCCACTGATCACCAATGTAAGGAACATTCTTCCCACTGATCACCAATGTAAGGAACATTCTTCCCACTGATCACCAATGTAAGGAACATTCTTCCCACTGATCACCAATGTAAGGAACATTCTTCCCACTGATCACCAATGTAAGGAACATTCTTCCCACTGATCACCAATGTAAGGAACATTCTTCCCACTGATCACCAATGTAAGGAACATTCTTTTCACTGACCACCAATGTAAGGAACATTCTTCTCACTGACCACCAGTGTCTTAGGACTATTTTCCACTGACCGCCCATGTAAAGGGGCACCTCAATGACTACCAATGTGATTATTCATGCCCCGTACACACGTTCGGATATTCCGATGGAAAAAGTCCAATCGGATTATGTTGTCGGAAAATCCGATCGTGTGTGGGCTCTAGCAGGATCTCAAATTTTCCGACAACAAAATCCGATCTGACTTTTTCCGAACGTGTAGTAGGGAGTTTCGACCGACAAAGTGCCACGCATGCTCAGATCAAATTACGAGACCAAATCTATTGGCTACTAGCCTCTACGTAGTCCCGTCGTACGCAACAAACGTCACCACGTTCGGAACGATCGGATTTTCCGACAACTTTGTCCGACTGTGTTTATGCAACACCAGTTTCGGACCAAATCCATCGGAAAAAATCGGACGGATTTTGTGGTCGGAATTTCCGACCGTGTGTACGGGGGCTTACAGATTTCACTGTCTGCATTCCTTTTCTGGCTTTTATCATTTTTAAAGTGGTTGTAAACCTCAGACATGAAATATGAACAAAGCATATCCCTCTGTAGTGTGTATATATCTAAATAAAACTATAATATATTGATTTAATAAATACATTTTAATGTTTATTAATAGGTCAACATTCCTTCAAATCTCAGCTAAAAATGTTAGCAAAAATCAAACAGTTTGCATCTATATACATAATAATAATAATGATGATTATGATAATGATAATAATAACAATAATAATAAAACTATTAATAAATTATAATAGTATGTCTCCCTATGACACATATCACAAGCATGTTTATTGAAAAGTGCCCACTAGAGGGCGATGTGGTTTAATTTATTCTTGCCTATGACCCAACCGTGTGGACTTTGCCACCCTTCCAGTTATTCCAGTCGAACAAACAGTAATGTAACATATAATCTTTCATTTTCCTGAATCTTCCGTCTGTGGATGTTTTACAATAAAGAGATGATTACAGTTACCTGCTGTTAGCCCAAGTAGCACACCATGCGTGCAGCATAATTAAAATGTCTAGTGCTGTGCATTACGCTGCACACATTTCTGCGATGGCTTATTCTCCGGAGATATAAAAAAAAACAAAAAAAAAAGGAAAAAGCAAAAGAAGAATGAAAGGAAGCTTTGACATTTTGTTTTCATGAAACACATAATGACCCATCAATTTGGTCTCGCACACTATGCAGCGAGTCGAAGTTACTTACTGCTGCGGAAGCTCTGATCTGCGCTATTGTTTCTGAGAGACGCCAACAACCTCATAATATCATTGAAAACGTAGAGAGAGAGAGAGAGAGAGAGAGAGAGATGTAAGCCTAATCACTGAAATCTTATACAAGCTTTAACCTCTTCCTGCCACTGTAATGCTCATTGCTTATATACAGTGGTGAGGTGGGTGGGTCTTAATGCCCAGCCGCAGGGGCGGACTGACCATTCGGCCACTCGGGCACTGCCCGAGGGCCCCCGAGCCACTAGGGGGGACCCCATCAGGGTTGCCAGCCTCAGTAAAACCAGGGACAGTATGTAAAAATCAGTGTTTTTTTTTAAATCTGTTTTTGAAATGTCCCTTACCGACATCCTTTTGGTCTAAAAATCCAGAGATTATAGCTGCCCCACCTCTCCAGTACCTTCTCAGCCAATAGAAACATGTCTGTGTATACTGTGTGATTGTATACCGTGTGTGTGTGTGTATACTGTGTGGTCCCATAATCTCTGATTGCCTGGGGGCCCCATAATCTCCTATTGCCCGGGGGCCCCATGTGTTGTCAGTCCGCCCCTGCCCAGCCGCCATACTTGTATGTACACAGGGCTCCAAGGTTGTGTGCTAACATCGCTCCCACTGCGTGCTTCCATTACAGTGACTGAGCTGTTGTCAACAGCTCCCAGTTTCTGTTTGTGATTGGGAGCCAATGAGATAAGCTCCAGATCATGTGATCGCTGTGAGAGCCAATCACAGCGATCACATGACCAAGACACCTTTTCCAACTCCCTGCATAAAGATCCACTTAAAGGTGGGTGGGAGGTGACAGGAAGGGGTTAACATATAAATGTATTTTTTTTAACCACTTTCAATATTTTTAAATCTTTAAGACCCCTTTCACACCGGTGGCGTATTGCAGGCGATATAGCGTTAGAAATAGCGCCTGCAATCCGCCCTCAAACTGCTGCTTCATTGTCTGCAGTGTGAAAGCCCGAGGGCACCGCTGGCAGGGCGTCACAAAAAGTCCTGCCAGCAGCTTCTTTGGAGCGGTTAAATGAGCGGTGAACTCACCGCTCCTCCAGCGCTGCTCCCCATTGAAATCAATGGGGCAGCGCTGTAATACCGCCGGCAAAACGCCGCTATTGTGGCGTTTTTCCGGGGTTTTAACACGTCCTTGGCCGCCAGCGAGGGTAAAAGCACCCCGCTAGCGGCCGAAATGCGCCACGCAAATCCGACGGTAAAACGCCGCTAAAAATAGCAGTGTTTTACTGCCGATGCTATTGGGGTTGTGGTGCGAAAGGGGTCTAAAGCTCCCGAGGCCCCTGGTCATGTGACCATTTTGAGAGCCAATCACAGTGATCACATGATCAGGACATCTCCTCCAACTCCCTGCATAGAGGCTCACTTAAAGGGGTGGCCAAGAGTTGGCAGGAAGGGGTTAACATGTTAATGTAATTTTTAGCCACTTTCAATATTTTTTTTAATCTTTAGCTCCCCGGGGCTCCCGATCCCGGAAAGATTAAATAATATTGTAAGTGGATAAAAATGACATTAACATGTTAACCCTTTCCTGCCACCTCCCGGCCAATGATAGGGGTACGTCGTGGGGAAAGCCATAGGGAAGTCCCCATGACGTCCCCGTGCGTCAGAAGGGGGCGGGGTCATCAGGTGGCCCCACCCTCCATTATATAAGAGCTGTCAGATGCAGCAAAGCCTCACACAGCGGGAGCCTCCCATTGCACGGAGCGGCCCAAGAAGAGACCCGGACACCGGGGGGGCTTCCAGATTCCTATAAGCCCCCCCGCCCGCAGACCCCCACAACCAATGGCCAGGGTTGTGGGGATGAGGCCCTTGTCCCCATCAACATGGGGACATGGTGCTTTGAGGGGTCACAGACCCCCAAAGCACCCTCCCAATGTTGAGGGCATGTGGCCTGGTACAGTTCAGGAGGGAGGGGGGTCCGCTCTCGTCCCCCCCTCTTTTCCTGCGGCCTGCCAGGTTGCGTGCTCGGATAAGGGTCTGGTATGGATTTTGAGGGGGACCCCACGCCATTTTTTTTTTTTTTGGCCAGGGTTCCCCTTAAAATTCATCCCAGACCTGAAGGGTCTGGTATGGATATTTAGGGGGACCCCTACGTAATTTTTTTTTAATTTGAAGCGGGGTTCCCCTTAATATCCATAGCAGACCTGAAGGACCTAGTAATTGAATTTGGGAGGACCCCCCCTATCAGTGCCACCCATAAGTACCCATCAATGCCGGCTATGAGTGCCCATCAGTGCCACCTATGAGTGCCCATCAATGCTGCATACCAGTGCCACCTATCAGTGCCCATCAGTGCAGAATACCAGTGCCACCTATCAGTGCCCATCAGTGCTGCATACCATTGCCACCTATCAGTTACCATCAGTGCTGCATACCAGTGCCACCTATCAGTGCCCATCAGTGCCACCTATCAGTGCCCATCAGTGCCACCTCATCAGTGTCACCTCATCGGTGCCCATCAGTGCCGCCTTATCAGTGCCCAACAGTGCAGCCATATGAGTGCCCATCATTGAAGAAGAAAACTTACTTATTTACAAAAAAATTAACAGAAACAAAGAAAAACTATTTTTTTTTTCAAAATTTTCAGTCTTTGTTTGCTTGTTGCGCAATTTGTTTGGGTGCAGTGTAGCATGCATTCAAATTGCGACAGCGCTGTAAGCTGAAAATTGGCCTGGGCAGGAAGGTGTATAAGTACCCGGGTATTGAAGTGGTTAATGCAGCTACAGACTGAACAATCGTTTCTTCCTACGAATGAAACTTTTTGTTCTATCCAGCCCGCGGATCTATGTGAAGTGTCAGGCGGGCGCGTGATGGATAATGACTTGCAAAAAGCAATATTATAATACATGGCGGCCCCGGCGCTGGCGGAGCGATCTGTCCTCGCTGCGGAGCTGCCGCGTTCACTTTGCATTTTATTGTCACTTATTTACCAAACTGCAAAATATCTGTGGGTGTGTTATGATTTATGAATAAATAATAAAAAATAAAAAAAAACGCCCAGACTTTAAAATAGAAGTGCAGAAGGTGACCCGGGTGTCGGATCGCACTGCGTTCTTCGCGGAGGAAAACCGACAACAAAAAAAAATGAAATAACTTAAAGGAGATGTAAATGGAAATGACATATTAAAGTAAACCCATTATGCAAAATATTCCATGGCTTGTCCTTGCTGATCTCCTTCATGTTGGTCCTTTCAGGGCTTCCTCAGACGTTGGCCCCGGACAGGAGTTGCTGGCCTCCGTGGCTGCATGGTTCTATGACAGCGCTGAAGGCGGGGGATGAACATGACAGCCAGACAGCTAACAGCAATGGCAACCCTGGGGGGGGGGGGGTAATAGATCACCTTTTCATCTTATATCAACTAGACATGGGAGCTGTCAAAAAATTTGTTTTGTTTCGTTCCGTATAAAAAAAAAATCGTAATTCGTGTACGAAATTTAATTTGGATTCGTACGAAATACGAATTTCGTACGAATCGTTAATATCGTTACGAATATCGACACTCTACGAATAATAACGAATTATGCGAAAACGTATTAACGTTACATAACACAAGTCTATTGTTCACCAATCACTCTGAGGAAGTACGAAATTATAAATTTCGTATTCGTAAATGAAATTTCGTATTTCGTACTTCCTCTGAGTGATTGGTGAACAATAGACTTGTGTTATGTAACGTTAATACGTTTTCGGATAATTTGTTATTATTCGTAGAGTGTCGATATTCGTTATCCAAATTAACAGAAACGTTTAAAATTTACGATTCGTAACGAAATTCGCATTTCGTACGAATCCGAATTAAATTTTGTGATCAATAGACAATATTCTAGACATGTGCACAATAGAAAAATTTGTTTATTTTCGTTTTGTTTCTATCGTTTCCGTTGATTCGTAACGGTTCGTATTTTCGTAAGAGTTATTTTTTCGTTGATTCGTTTTTCCGTTAGTTTAATTTTCGTTTATTCAAAATTCGGACGCATTCGTATTTTCGTAGATTTAGTTACATTCGTACTTTCGTTAGATTGATTTATTCGTACTTTCGTAACATTGTTTTCGTAGATTCGTAATCGGAGCATAATTCATAATTTTATGTAATGTGTATGCTATTATTACATTGTAAGAGACACGGAAAATTACGAATCGAAAAAAAAAAAGTTACGAATGTACGAATTTTTTCGTTCAATCCATTCAAAGCACGTTAAGCAGCGCCATTGTAAGAGACACGGAAAATTACGAATCAAAAAAAAAAAGTTACGAATGTACGAATTTTTTCGTTCAATCCATTCGAAGCACGTTAAGCAGCGCCATTGTAAGAGACACGGAAAATTACGAATCAACAAAAAAAAAGTTACGAATGTACGAATTTTTTCGTTCAATCCATTCGAAGCACGTTAAGCAGCGCCATTGTAAGGGGCACGGAAAATTACCAATTCAACAAAAAAAAAATTACGAACGTACAAATTTTTTCGTTCATTTTGATTTTCGTTGTTCCTGTTTTTCGTTTTTCGGATTTTCTTCTTTCGTAGTTTGGTTATTTTGGATTTTCGTTGTTTTTCGTAATCGTTCGATTCGAACATTCGTTATTCGTTAAAATTTTTAGCGAAGCGTTCGTTCATTCGTACGATAACGAATGAACGAAAATAACGAATTTTAACGGAAAACGAAAAAAAAAACGAAACGAATTGCACATGTCTACAATATTCTTGTGTTATGTAACGTTAATACATTTTCGGATAATTCGTTATTATTCGTAGAGTGTCGATATTCGTTATACTGAATCTGAATCATGCGAATCATTCGTTATATCCGCTATAATTTCTTTCATATTAGTTTGGATTCGGATAATTTGGATCCGAAATTCGTAAACGAAATTTCGTATTTCGTACAGAGTTCGTATTCGTAAAAATTCGTAATTCGGATTCGTACGAATTTCGAAAAAAATTCATACCAATTCATACCAATTTCCGACGAAACTAATCGCACATGTCTAATATCTACTTTTCTCTCCAGGGCGGCAACATCTTTGTTCACGTTATCTCTCCTCCCACGTTATCTCCTCTGATTCCGCAACATGTCCGGTTGACAAACAGCCATTCAGAAACTAACTAAAAAGCGCAAACTGAAAAGCACAAAATGAAAAGCGCTACATGAAAAGCGCTACATGAAAAGCGCGAATCAACACTCACCAAACTTCTGCTAACACAAAATTAGCAGAAGGGTGGCACTAAAGAGCTGAAAAAACACGTAGTACCTAAGTATGTTCGTGTTTGTTGGCCGACAATTCCTTGCCATTTGTAGACAAGACAAAATCCAGGCACACGCGTTTGGACAAAAGTCAGAGGTTTTGTCTGTGGAAAATCCGATCGCGTGTACGAGGCTTTAGAGTTCAGCTATTTTTTTTTTTTTTGCAAATGGTGGTTTATTGCACATTTCTTTCTAACACGCATCACCAATTAACATTAATAATAAAAAAAAAAAAAATAGATACGAATGTGCCTGGTCTAACACACCAGAATTTAATATATTATTACAAACATCACTTTTTGATTTAACTATCACTCAATAATAGTGTAGCAATTTAATAACCAATTAATATTATTGGATAAATAATCATTACCAATAAATTCTCCTATTGAATAAAGCCTCCATGCCTTTTGGTTATTAGCTTAGTGATTATGTAAAAAAATAATGCGGAATCTATACATATACTACCCAACTAATAAAACTAAATTGTTACTTCTAGGTGTGCTTATCCCGTCAAGGTCACCCCTTCCAAGGGTGATAAGTGCCACAAAATTGCTGCCCCTTGTAAGCTCGGGACCGTGCCCCCATCTCTTTGGGGCTCTTCCCTTCCCCATGTAGTGGGAAGTACGGGGGCTGGTGGAGATGTCGGTGGGTATCCTCAGGGAGAGGGATACATATCTGGCTTTTAATATAAATAAATCTCTGGTTCGAGCAACAGATTCCAAAACGGAAGGGTAAATATGATACATATGAAACTGCCTATTTAAGCACCATAAATACATACTATAAATTATTATATTGTAAAAATTGACAAGTTTCCTTTGATGTTTCACAGAGATGCAACAAAGTCACCCACCCTTTTCTCATGTATCTTCCCCCTGAAGAAGACCCAATATGGTCGAGATGCACCTTTCATGAAATGTGTACTTTTTCCTATTAATTTTGCAAGTATATTACAATGTTGCATATTTCTCTGTATGTATTTGCCTGTAACTCATTGGAATTATTGCCGTTTGTAAACCAGAGTTCGCATTTTAACACTTTATATACAATTTCTAGTTTGTCGCCTTTTTGATCTAGAAAAATAAAATTCCTAATGACTTCATACAAATGGTCTTCATCTCTGCGTAAAAACCCCACGGGGAAAACCATATATATTTTTTCTAGAGTTCAGCTTTAACCTACCAAAATACAAGCTTAATAGTGCTTGAACAAAGCTCATTGATGCATGCAAGCTGAGGCCTTTGTGAACGTGACATCAGAGAAATACAACACGTTGCGGCACCCGAATACAATGCACCAAACCACTGACACTAAAAAAACACTAAATTGTCTGTTCTGAATGGGACTTCCAGTTCCTTGTCCTCTCTACATCTTCCAGCTGCTGCATAAAGTAGTAATTTCACAGCCATAATACAAGTTCATACTTTTCTGTGAGAAACATTTAAAAGCATAATTAACCAAGACACATTCACAAATATCCGGAGTTTATTGGAACAACAATGAATGAGGAATGCCTTCTGATCCCCCATAGCAAAGAAGAACCTAACTTTTTATTGGAGTTTCGTGTCTGCGCTCTGCCAGTTAAATACCAGCATGTCTTATAATGTGTTTTACTACAGATTCTTCTTCTGAGTTCAAACAGGTCCCAAGTTTTACAAACGCAAATAACTGAAAGGAACAACTCGAAGAATTTGTAAAACAGTTGGGGAAAAAAAAGTGAAATAATTATATACAGAAATGCATGAAGACATTCTTATGTATAAAACAGGGTAAGACAGGATCCATTAGGTGGGGAACGGGGGGGCCTCGGTTGGGTTACTTCACCTGGAGAGATGGATTGATGCATTCTGGTTGATATTAACCAAGAATGCTTAGACATTCCCGAGAACATCTGGGGCCCAGGAGTAGAAACAATATGGACCCCTAAATTTCTACCTGTAACATGGCCCTATAGCTCCAAATGTGACGCTGGGGCTCAGCTTTGTTGGGTTCATCTAGAAGTTTCAGTGTTTCATAACAGCTCAGATCATAGATAGATAGATAGATAGATAGATAGATAGATAGATAGATAGATAGATAGATAGAAGCTTGAACATGCGTTAGAACATCTGGGGCTCAGGAGTGGAAACAATATGGACCGTTAAACCCCTACCTGGATTATGACCCTATAGCTCCAAATGTGATCCTTGGGCTCAGCTTCGTTGGGTTCATCTAGGAGTTTCAGGGTTTCATAACAGCTCAGATCATAGATAGATAGATAGATAGATAGATAGATAGATAGATAGATAGATAGATAGATAGATAGATAGAAGCTTGAACATGCGTGAGAACATCTGGGGCCCAGGAGTGGAAACAATATGGACCGTTAAACCCCTACCTGGATTATGACCCTATAGCTCCAAATGAGACCCTTGGGCTCAGCTTCGTTGGGTTCATCTAGATAGATAGATAGATAGATCATAGATAGATAGATAGATAGATATTGGCCATAGGAAAGATTTGGTTACCTAACCTGGAGAGATGGATTGATTGGTTCTGTTTCATATAATTATGCTTAGACATTCTTGAGAACATTTGGGGCCCAGGAATATAAACAATATGGACTCCTAAATTTCTACCTGGAACACTTCCCTATAGCTACAAATGAGACCCTGGGACTCAGCTTCGTTGGGTTCATCTAGGAGTTTCGGGGTTTCAAAACATCTCAGTTTATAGATAGATAGATAGATAGATAGATAGATACATAGATAAATAGATAGATAGAAGCCTGAACATCGTGAGAACATCTGGGGCCCAGGAGTAGAAACAATATGGACCGTTAAACCCCTACCTGGATTATGACCCTATAGCTCCAAATGTGACCCTTTGGCTCAGCTTCGTTGGGTTCATCTAGGAGTTTCAGGATTTCAAAACATCTCAGATCATAGATAGATAGATAGATAGATAGATAGATATGATTTAGATAGATAGATAGATATGATAGATAGATAGATAGATAGATAGATAGATAGATAGATATTGGCCATAGGAAAGATTTGGTTACTTAACCTGGAGAGATGGATTGATTGGTTCTGTTTCATATAATTCAAGAATGCTTAGACGTTCTTGAGAACATTTGGGGCCCAGGAGTAGAAACAATATGGACCCCTAAATTTCTACCTGGAACATGTCACTATAGCTCCAAATGTGACCCTGGGGCTCAGCTTTTATGGGTTACTTCACACAGGGAGATGGCTTGATAGATTCTATTTGATATTACCCAAGGATGTTTAGACATTTTGTAGAACATCTGGACCCCAGGAGTGGAAATGATACGAACTTCTAAACTCCTACCTGGAATATTACCCTATAGCTCCAAATGTGAAAGTGGGACTCGATTTTGTTGGGTTCATCTAGGAGTTTCAGGGTTTCAAATCAGTTCAGATCATGAATACAGTAGATAGATAGGTAGATAGTTGGATAGCTAGATATATAGATTAGCTTAGATAGATAGATAGATAGATAGATAGATAGATAGATAGATAAAAAGATTGGATTACTTCACATTGAGAGATGGATTCTAGTTGATATTATCCAAGGATACTTAGAAATTCTTGCAAACATGTGGAATACATTATGGGTTTTTAAACCCCTACTTTGAATATAACCCTAAAGTTCCGAATGTGACCCAGAGACTCAGCTTTGTTATAGTTTTTCTAGAAGTTTCAGGGTTTTAAACCAGCTCAGGTGATAGATAGATAGATAGATAGATGTCATGATAAAAAGATTGGGTTACTTCACATGGAGAGATGGATTGATGAATTCTGTTTGATATTATCCAAGAACGCTTAGATGTTCTTGAGAATATCTGGGCCCCGGGAATGGAAACGTTATGGACACCCCTAAACCCCTACCTGGAATATGGTCCTATAGCTACAAATGTGGGCTCAGCTCTGTTGGATTTATCTAGGTGTTTCAAACGAGCTCAGATCATAGATAGATAGATAGATAGATAGATAGATAGATAGATAAATAGATAAATAGATAGATAGATATTGGTCATAATAAACAGACTGGGTCATTCTACATGGATTGATAAATTCTATTTGATATTTTCCATGGATACTTAGACATTCTTTAGAACACGTGGACCCCAGGAGTGGAAACAATATGGAGCCCTAAACCCCTACCTGAAATATGGCCCTATAGCTCCAGGTTTAACCTTGGGACTCAACTTTGTTAGTTTTATTTAGGAATTTCAGGGCTTCAATCCAGTTCAGGTATTAATTAGATAGAGAGATAGACTGGTGGACAGGTAAATGGAAATTGGTCAAGATAAAAATAAAGATTGGGTTATTCCACCTGGAGAGATGGATTGTTGGATTTTAATTGATTTAATGCAAGCATGCTTAGACATTCTTGAGAATATTCGGGCCCCAGGAGTGGCAACAATATGAACTTCTAAACCCCTACCTGGAATATGGTCCTATCACTCCGGATATGACCCTGGGACCCAGCCTTGTTGGTTTCATCTATGAGTTTTACGTTTCAAAACAGTTCAGGTAGGTGGATAAAAGATTAGATAGATAGATAGATAGATAGATAGATAGATAGATAGATAGATAGATAGATAGATAGATAGATAGATAGATAGATCGACAGACAGACAGTCATTCCACATGGATTGATACATTTTATTTGATATTATCCAAGGATACTTAGACATTCCTTAGAACACATGGACCCCAGGAGTTCTAGGAGGTCCCCTAAACCCCTACCTGAAATATTGCCCTATAGCTCCAGGTTTGACCTTGGGACTCAGCTTTGGTAGATATTGGTCATGTTAAAAATTTAGATTGGATTGCTAATTGATTATTTTGATCATTGAAACACAGCTATTGTGTGAAACACGGCTACTTACTGCCTCAACCATAATAAGAGTCACTGGGGTACCACATTATAAAGAACTAGACAATGTAGATCTAGCTATTCCTGTCTATGTCTAAATCAGCCTACACTTCCAGATCTTGGACTTCTATGGGTTATTTATTATTTTATACAATTATCACTTTTTACTTTGCATTCTTCTACAGACTGAGTGGAAAGCAAGTCATAACACTGATTTTACAATGCAAGAATTGCATATTATTCAAGCTAAACGAAAAGAACAGCATACATTCCCACATGTCAAGTCTCCTATCCCTCCTGCCCTCTCGCTTTCTTCTCTTGCATCACCCCACAGACTGACGAGTGTCCGGTCTCCAGCTCATGTGTAGAGTTAAAGCCTCACCGAGACCCAGATGTTTTATCTTACAGCTACCTGGATTTTTCAGACAGCTACTCAGTCTACATCTGAATGTAGAAGAAAAGGATCCCTCCAATGCCCTCTCGCTTTCTTCTCTTGCATCACCCCACAGACTGACGAGTGTCCGGTCTCCAGCTCATGTGTAGAGTTAAAGCCTCACCGAGACCCAGATGTTTTATCTTACAGCTACCTGGATTTTTCAGACAGCTACTCAGTCTACATCTGAATGTAGAAGAAAAGGAGTCTAATTCTTCGAATTTAGTTTTCAAATGCAGAGAGACCCACGGTGCATGGTCCTCCAGGTTCCCAGGATTCATGGGGGGATAGAAATGATGGATGGAAAACAATTTAGTTAAATGCGGGAATAAGGAATTGCAGCAATATTAAGGCACTGGGTGTATGTCTTGATACTTTGTATACAGCTACTAATGTCATAGCTCCCTCGGACCCTGTGGACTTGCAAACAAGTTTCCAATGCTCAATGAGAAAAAAACGAAAGTTCTATAAAACGTTTAAAGGAATGCGTAAATTATATTTAAAACAAAACATATAATCTACACCAGCCTTTCTCAAACGTTTTTAACTTGGAGGAACCATTGAAATAACTTTCCAGGCTCCAGGGAACCCCTACTAACAATTACTTTATCTACGGATCACCGTACATTAGCGTGATGTTCACATCGAAGAATGGTCCTTATATTTGTGGTCATTAGGATACAACCCCTCCTTGCAGATTGTCAGGTATCCTTGAGGCTAGGTGACAGATGCACACCATAGGGATCAGGAGTGCACCGCAAGGTAGTGGACCCTATGGCTGACTGCAGCGGACGGGAGTCAAGGTGATAAGAAAGGCAGGGCCGCCGGACACCAAGACGGATCCCACCGGAGTTAGAGTATAAGATTCCCTGGGGCGCAGAGTCTAAGAGCCAGCTGGTGTTCACCAGAGCCTCTAGTGGTGAGGATGGACTGGGCTGAAACTGGCTCCAGGTCCCCCCGCTCACACCCACAGTAGGCAACAGGAGGATAGTGAGAGATAAGCCAAGGTCAGGGCCACAAGCAGACAAGGACAGCAGAGTTCACGCCAAAGGTTTAGGATCACAGGCAACCAGGGATAGTCAGGGACACGCCAGAAGGTCAGGGTCACAGGCAACCAGGGATAGTCAGGGACACGCCAGAAGGTCAGGGTCACAGGCAACCAGGGATAGTCAGGGGCACGCCAGAAGGTCAGGGTCACAGGCAAACAGGGATAGTCAGGGACACGCCAAAGTCGGTAAGAGAACAACTTAAGAGCACACGGCAGGTAACAGAAAGCCAAACAAACAAAGGTTAATTAGCAGGGTAGGCCTGTAGTGCACAGGTTAATGTAGAGTTCTCTGATAGGAGCTGGGGTGGAGCCATGCCAGAGGAGGGATTATAAAAGCAGTCAGATGAGGGTCGGCTGGTCTCTAGAGATGAACACATGGAGACAGGTAAGCAGACAACTCTATTGCATAACCATGACACAGATAGCTAAAAAAGATCATTGTGTCAGTGGTTACTTATCTAAGAGGCAGGAATTGCTCAAGAAACCCATGGCAACCTCTGGAGGAACAATGGTTGGGAAAGGCTGATCTATACTGGGCGGCACAGTGGTGTAGTGGGTAGAACTCTCAAGCAGTAAAAAGGGTCGCTGGTTCGAATCCCAACCACGACATCGCCTGCCTGGAGTTTGCATGTTCTCCCTGTGCCTGCGTGGGTTTCCTCCCACACTCCAAAGACATGCTGGTAGGTTAATTGGCTTCTGTCTAAATTGGCTCTAGTATATGAATGTGAGTTAGGGACCTTAGTTTGTAAGCTCCTTGAGGGTAGGGACTGATGTGAATGTACAATGTATATGTAAAAAAAAGTACAGCGTAAATTGATGACGCTATATAAGTACCTTAAATAATAATAATACTATTGCAACACACACCATTCTGAAATTGAATATGGCCTACAAGTTATTAAAGGGAATCTGTTACTAAAATAAAATTTGACATCAAAGACATACTTGCAAAAAAGAAAGCCTATCCTTACCTCTCTTGCTGCCCATGCCATTGAATTCCACTCTGAAATCTCTTACTGAAGTCTATTTAGGATCCTACACTCCTGGGAGAGTCCAGTGGTTCCCTCTATTGACCCTCACATCATTAGAGGACACAGTTGCAAGGGGGGGGGCAAGAGGAACCAATGAGCGCAATGGAGAACCAAGAGATTGACACTCCCAGAAGTGTTTGTTTTTAAAGAGTTTGGGAAGTGATATCTCTCCATAAGAGCAACATTTGGACTGTCACTTAAAAGATCAGCCTATCATATAAAGATTTTTTTTTCTTTTAGAAATTATTTTTATTGAATTTTTCATAGAAAAGATAAAATAAACAATACAAAACAGAGCCTTGGTGTATACCCCAGCTCGAAGACCACAACAACAAAACATTAGATGTTCTAACACACAAAAACAGTGTCTATTCTGTACAGGAGCATATATCAAAAATCAAGTAGAATGTCTCCAAGGTGTCCATCAGGATAGAGCATAACATTTGCACTCCCAATAGCCACGCCAGCCATACATATAAGAGGACAAGTAAACATTCACAGCCTAACACCAAAGAAACCAACTACCAATAACTCCTGAGAAAAGCAAGAACATGTACGATTCATTTGTAGAGGGAGAGTCAAGCCAGAGGTCCCAAACTTTGTTGAACTTCTGGGGGCATCTATGAGACAAGTAGGTAACATTGTAAGGGGTACAACTATATTTATCAAGGACTTCCAGAAATGCAAAGTGAGGGCCTCTTGCGATTTCCATTTTAAGGTAATAGCCTTTCCAAGCATAAAAAAATAGTAAGCTTACATCAATGATATTGAAAAATGTGTCCTAAGCGCCCAACGGAAGGCCAGGGGACCCACTAAGCCAAGCAAATAAAAGTCAATGGGAACCACTACGGTGGTCAATTGAGCAATAAATTGTGTGACCTCAGACCAGAAACCTTGAATTCTCCAGCAAGTCCAGAAATCAGCAGGTGTGCGCACCTCCAGCATTGGGGGGAAAACCCCTGGATAAATCTTATGCAACCATTGTGGCGTCATATAAATTCTGTGCAACAATTTAAATTGGATCAATCTACCTCTACTAGTAACCAATTTTGAAAAGGGATAGTCCCACATATCTTCCCAGTCTCCATTATTAATATTGGGAGCATCGGCCTGCCATTTGTAGAAAAGACTCTCCATGCTTGCATGAACAGTGGGTATGAGGGCCTTAGAAATCCCAGATAATAGTTTGGAAAAGGAATCATTGCGTAACAAGCTTTCCATATCAAAATCAAGTGCAAGATCCAGTTGCAAATCACCAATATGAGAATGATAGGCATGGCATAGCTGCAGGTATCGGAAGAAATGGGAGTTAGAGAGTCCAAATCAGTGTTTCAGGATGTCAAAGGTTATGAATGCACCTTGGGCACAGATATGGCCAAGTGATCTTATTGCCCTTAGATGCCAAGACAATTGGGTCAGGAATAGACTGAATTTCAGACATTACGGGATGAAACCAGAGAGGGGTATGAGGGGACCAATGAGAACTATTTGCAGAGTGTTTGGACATAGGTAACTGGCAAGCCTTAAGGACTGCATAGAAAGGGTAAGGGTAAATGAGGCTCTGAGGCCCCAGCATAGGAGATACTGCAATGCAATGTTTCATAGGATCCCAGGTCTGCGGCCTCAAGGACCACAGAAGGATTGGTATAATCTGAAATCACCTAGTTTTGGGCATGAGTAAGAAGGGCTGCCAGAAAATAAAGCTGCAGATCAGGACACGCCAGGCCCCCTTGGGTCCAAGGCACGCACAGGGTCTTCTTACTAACCAAGGGGTGCTGCATTTCTACAGGAAGGTGCAACGTAATGAGTCAAATTATTTTAAGAATTTTTTAGGGATCCAAATAGGTGAATATTTTAGGACAGGGGTGTCAATCTCAATTTCATTGTGGGCCACATCACCATTTTGGTTGCCCTCAACGGGCCAGTTGTATCTATAAGGCTATATAAATGCATGGTGCAGGAACTCAACTACGTTCCCCCCCTCTGAAACGCATTAAAATCTGGGTGTGGCTAAATTGCCCTAACAGTGAGAGGATCTTTATGGGGCAATAAATACCAGTAGTTTCAGGGGTGCCCTATCCACAGAGCGCAGGGTTCAGAAGTGTACAAGGCACAGAGTGCAGTGTTCAGAAGTATGCTACGTGCAAAGTCCAGAGTTGAAAAGCCCTGAGTGCAAGGGTCACATGAAATGGCCTGGCGGACCGGATTTGGCCCGTGGGCCTTGTGTTTGACACATGTGTCTTAGGATATATGGGAAGTATTTTAATTTTAAGAAGGTTGATTCAACCTATAAGAGGTAGAGGTAGGTTATCCCATGTACAGGTTTTATTTGGTAAAATCAGTGACACTGGGGGAAATATTAATTCCCGTAAAGAGTCTGTCCAAGCAAGAGGTAGCGTAGGGTCAGCAACCACCTGTGCCCCTGCATCAATGGGTAGAATTAAGGACTTTCCCCAGTTTACTCGCAGTCCCTGGGTCGTTAAGGTAGAGAATAGGATCAACAATCAATCTGGAGATCACGTAAAGATTTTTAGTGCTTCTAAGGAGAGGTTGTTATTGTGTTCCTCCCTCCCTGGGTACACTTAAAGGATAAAAGTACTTCCATTTAACTTAAGTCTAACAGTCCAAATCCTATTCCTGATGACCCAGACCAAGAAAAAAGCATTGTCAGGGCTGGGCTCAGCCCTTCCTTCTCTGAGCTGGCCACTCAGCTGTTAGCTAATTGCCAGCTCCTATCTCTCCACAGTTACTCAGCTGTTGATGATATCCTGCTCATCAGTCCTGCCTACTTAAGCCATCCAGTCGTGAAAAGCTCTGCCTTCGTCTTGGTCACATCACAGGAACTATCTCCTGCGATCCTGTTCAAGACTTGCTTTTCTGACATCCCTTCTGGCTCCAGATCCTGCTTGCTGTTCCACTACATTGATCCCTGACTTCTGGCTTGGCTGACTATCCATTCCGGTTACTGAACTCTGGCTATGTTTTGACTACGTCTGTTCTTTTTATTTTTATTATTAAACAAGTGTGATTTACCTGTACTTCTGTCTCGGCCTAATTTCATGGTTTCTAACAAGCCTACATCTAGAGGGGAAGAGTTCCAGCCTTCCTCTGAGCTAGTAGGACTTTTTGGTACTGTGCATGGGCAGCCTTTTCTCCATAGTCCCTAATAGAGACTAATCACATCTCCCTTCAAGTTTTCAAGTAGGTGAATTCTCCTTTATAGACTATTTTAGGTTATGTAGTAACATGCAGCCCCACTAGTTCAGGGGGTGCATCTTCCAGCCCAGGTCACCTGCTGGTCTGGGGCATGTATCAGGGAGGTGTAGATAGCAAAGGAAGACCAGGGGGGGGGGGCTGTTAGAGTTAAAGTGGTTGTAAACCCTTACATATACCCAGTGAATGGCATCAAATAATACACAGAGATGAAACAAATCCTCCTACATACGTTGTATCTGCTTAAAGCGGGATTCAACCCTAAAGTGGAACTGCCGCTTTTCGAAACCCTCCCCCCCTCCGGTGTCACATTTTGCACCTTTCAGGGGGGAGGGGGGTGCAGATACCTGTCTAAGACAGGTATCTGCACCCACTTCCGGGCATAAACTCCCACGGGAGTTTACACAGCTTCCTGTCCCGATGCGCTGTCTGCCGGGACACACACACGTGTCCCGGCAGACAGCGCTGAAGATTCTCATTGCGCCGCGCGACTCGCGCATGCGCAGTAGGGAATCTGGAAGTGAAGCCACTTCCTGATTCCCTCACAGAGAATGGCGCCGGCTACAGCAGAGAGCCGAGCGATCGATCGGCCTCTGCTGCTGACACCGCTGGACCCTGGAGCAGGTAAGTGTCAATTTTTTAAAAGTCAGCAGCTGCAGTATTTGTAGCTGCTGGCTTTTAAAAAAAAAAATTTCAGTACAGTCCCCCTTTAACTAAAAAATACCTGTTGCATGCTGTAGGCACCAGTGAGGTCGCTGAGCATTCTCCTTGAATCCAGGGAAAGCACATTGTTCGAAGACAGAAAAAGAGAGTTTCTCTCTGTCTGGTAAAGCAAACGAAAAAATGCCAAGGACTGACTGCACAAAAAATAGATTGATTTTAGTCAAATTGAATGTATTGTGCTCATACTGTATGCCCTAGGCTTGAGGGAAATGGAGTTTAATTTACCTGAAATATTGGCTAAAATTAGATTTCTCCAAAATTGCACCATTTAGGATAAATTCATTGAAGTCAAAGGGCAATGTGAAATCAATGTGGATTCTGGTGTTTTTTAAGGATTCAGTTGGCTATCAATGGCCCTTGGAAAAAAAAAGTATGTTAAACAATTTTAACTTTTGTAATAAAGACAATATTTTATCTATTGGATTTTCATTGTCCTCTTCTGGTACCGCTAATGTCCATCATGCTGTTCTTTTCCAAATTTCAGAGTATCTTATAGGATGAGGTAACCATGTAGCCCATAATTCTCTAAGCTTCTAAAATATTGGACTGTTAGGCCCATATACAGTCTATCTTGGACTTGGGCTTCAACGTACATCTGTCATCTATATGCATTGGGAGTGCCATTCACAATGAATGTCGCCGCAGCACACCGACACGCATTGTGGTAACGCAGATGTATGAATCCAGACTTATTCTTTATTTCAACCAAGTTTCTCCTAAGCAGCTAAATTAGCAAAATTAGATTTACGACTTTGGTAACGCCGAAATTCACAACAACATCAATTTTGCCTAAATCATTCCACTCATCCCTAAACTTGATATTTCCTTGTATAGAGACGTTACAATCTGTGACAAAACGTCCCTACACTCCTTCTGAGTGCTTTCGTCATATACCACTTCCTCCCAGTCTGAATATAGACCTCAGATATTCCAACGGCTCCCAAGCACAAAACGAGACTAAACTTGCTTAGTGCTAACATGGACTGTTTTATTAGAACCAAAATGACAAGTATTTATAATACAGTAGAAGAGGAGATCCCCCCCCTCCTGCTCATATTACTCTAACAATACACCTGTAACAAATTAACATGAGCTAATTAACTAATCCCTTTAAGCAGCCGATTTGACTCTGTGCCCATCAGGATTTCACTACAGGTCAGACTTGTTGTCACCGAGCTTCACACAGTAGATTATACATTATCATAAGTACAACCACAAGACATGTTATCACAATAGCAGGAGCTCCACTAGGAGTCAGCCCGTCTACTATATTGTACAGAGGACAATGTGATCAGCTCTCTCAATTAACATCTTGAGTTCATGACACTAGCATCTGACAGTGTGTGTCCCAACAGCATGAGACAACACACATTATATATACATATAGACAGCATTGAATCTGACTAGCACAGATTATAGTGGGGTTCTCATTCACCCTGTGCCCCTTAAAATCCAGGGCCCATAATCAGTCGGCAAGAGGCTCGCATTCAGTCCTCTCAAAAAGCCTGTGTCCCAGCTAGGTCTGTCACACAATCAATGAGGTATTGTTCCCAGATGATTGTTCTATTTGTAACATTATATTTAAACTTTGAAGATATTTCATATGAACTCTACTAAGAGCCAAAGAGGTGAGAAAAGAAGTGAATGGAGCCAGGCTAAGCAAACCATTGTAGGAATTCAGAGACAGCTTGGTGGAGTAGAGAGAACAAAGCCAAGCAAAGAGCCAAAATTGTCTTGCGATACTCAAAGTAAAGTGGACCTGTCACTTCTATTCACATTTCACACTAATCCATGGAGTACATAAGCTCTACCAAAGGACATTATTATTTTGAGTGAAAAAGTACCTAGTTCTGGCCATGAGTCAAACATAAACTGATGTTCCTCAGCTTCCAGCCTAGGCAGACTATCTATCTATCTATCTATCTATCTATCTATCTATCTATCTATCTATCTATCTTATCATCTGAGCTGTTCTAAAACCCTGAAACTCCTAGATGAACCCAACAAAGCTGAGCCCCAGGGTCACATTTGGAGCTATAGGGCCATGTTACAGGTAGGAGTTTAGGGGTCCATATTGTTTCCACTCCTGGGGCCCATATGTTCTCAAGAATGTCTAAACATTCTTGAGTAATATCAAATAGAATCTACCAAGCCATCTTTTCATGTAAAAATAACCCAATCTTTTTATTATGACCAATATCTATCTACCTATCTATGATCTGAGCTGTTATGAAACCCTGAAACTTTTTGATGAACCCATCAAAGCTGAGCCCCAGCGTCACATTTGGAGCTATAGGGCCATGATCCAGGTAGAAGTTTAGGGGTTCACATTGTTTCTAGTCCCGGGCCCCAGATGTTCTCAAGAATGTTTAAGCATTCTTGGATAATATCAACCAGAATGCATCTCTCCATCTCTCCAGGTGAAGTAACCCAACCGAGGCCCCCCGTTCCCCACCTAATCGATCCTGTCTGTAGCTATTCATCTATTTGTCATTCCCTGATGACACTGAATTATGGCGGGAGGGGCTCTGATGGGTGTAATGATGTAAATGGGGGCCCCAATGTAAGAGGGGACTCTAATGGGGTCACCTGAATTAAGGAGGGGCTTTGATGGGGATCCTAATGTAGGAGGGGACTCTGATGGGAACACCTGATGTAAGGAGGGGCTTTCATGGGAATCCTAATGTAAGAGGGGACTCTGATGGGGTCACCTGAAGTAAGGAGGGGCTTTCATGGGAATCCTAATGTAAGTGGGGACTCTGATGAGAACACTTGATGTAAGGGTGGTGTTGATGGGGATCTCGATGTATGGGGGAACTCTTATGGAGACACCTGATTTAAGGAGAAATTTTGATGGAGGCACCTGATGTAAATAGAACTCCTATGGGGACTCTGATGTAAGGAGGGAGTTCTGATGGGTACGCTGATGTAAAGGGGGACTCTGATGATACCTGATGTAAAGGGGTACTGCGATGGAGACCCTGATGTAAGGGGGGACACTGATGTAAGGGGGAACTCTGATGTAAGGGGGAACTCTGATAGGGACCCTGATGTAATGGGGGATCCTGATGAGAAAGATGTAAACTAATTGTTTTTAATGGCTCAAGTTTATTTAGAATTTCTTCGCTCTGTATGAATATGCATATTCAAAATGTATGAGGTTTTATCATATCATATGCATATTCATAAACTCTTCTCCTTCTCATTATTCCACTATCTATCTATGGCCGGTCTGTCTGTCTGTCTATCTATCTATCTATCTATCTATCTATCTATCTATCTATCTATCTATCTATCTATCTATCTATCTATCTATCTATCTGTCTATCTGTCTGTCTCTATCTATCTATCTGTCTATCTGTCTATCTGTCTGTCTCTATCTATCTATCCGTCCGTCTGTCCGTCTGCCTGTCTGTCTGTCTCAGTTATTTGTGTATGGTATGAAGTTTTCTGTGCACTGGGTATATTTTACTACTGAAGAAGCATACACGCCTAGTGAAAAAAATAAAAAAAAATGTAAGGAAGGATTGGTATGGGAGATCATTAAGTCACTGAAATATAATTCCCCTTCTGTGGTCCTGCAGCAGCAGACTCCGTGTTGCACAATTGCCTCTCCAGCTCTCTCCCTTACTCCAGCTTTACTCACTGTCCCTATAGCAACTCCAAGGATGAAGACCATACTAGAAGAGACAGGACTTCCAGAAGTAAGGAAACTATATGTATTTTTTTTCAATAAGTAATGTTTTTATTTTTATATATATATATATATATATATATATATATATATATATATATATATATATATATATATATATATATATATAATATATATATATATATATATATATATATATATATATATATATATGAGATAGACAGATAGATATCTATCTATCTATCTATCTATCTATCTATCTATCTATCTATATATATATATATATATATATATATATGTATATATATATATATATATATATATATATAGATAGATAGACATATCTATATAGATATCTATATAGATATATCTATATCTATCTATCTATATATATATATAAAATATCAATTTATATCTTCTTTTTTTCCATTAAGGCAGAAGTATCAAAACCAAAAAAGTGGAATTCCAAAAAATGTGCGATTTTGGCGATATCCGCCTGCTCTGTAGCGGTTATATCACTAACGCTGCTCTTCTTTGTGAAAGAATTCTGGAAACAGCTTCCGGAGAAGGTAAGTCACCCCCCCCCCATAGTGCCTTATCTTTTAATATGCTTATTTTTATTTTTTTACTAACAGTGAAATCATAGATATGACATCATATTTAGTGATCAGATTGCTATGGTGGGGGATTTTTTTTTTCTTTTTTTTTTTTTTTAAGATTACTCACCACCACCTTTGGATTTTATTTTTAAGGTATGGGCAATAAAAAAAAAAAAAATTCGGAATCTGGTTTGCTGGCGTACGCATAAGGGTGGAGTCAGCTTTCACCGAATTTCCCTCCAAGAAATATCGGAACATGGTAGCTTTTTTTTTTTTTTTTTTCTTTAACTTGCTTGCGTCACTGAGTTGAACGTTGGTCTGTGAAGCTAATATAGACCTGCTACCCTGTATATAGTTTACACTAATGCCGCGTACACACGGTCGGAATTTCCGATGGAAACAGTCCGATGGGAGCTTTTCATCGGATTTTCCGACCGTGTGTATGCCCATCGGTCTTTTTCTGTCAGCATTTCCGACGGACTTTGGATTGAGAACCTGTTCTTAATTTTTCCGATGGAAAACCTTTCTATCGGATTTTCCGATCGTGTGTATGCAATTCCGACACGCAAAATTCCGACGCATGCTCGGAAACAATTCGACGCATGCTCAGAAGCATTAAACTTCCCTTTTATAGTGCCGTCGAACGTGTTGTATGCCGCGGTGTTATTGACCGTCGGAATTTGGTGTGATCGTGTGTAGGCAAGACAGTTTGAGTGAAATTCCGTCGGAATTCCGACGGGAAAACCATCAGAGCTTTTTCCGACGAGAATTCCGACTGCGTGTACGCGGCATTAGACTGGCCATACATTATACAATTTTCTTGTACAACTTTCCTTTAGATTTACCAAAACAATATATTATGAGGTCAAACCTAAACTCTTTCAATTTGTATGCAATCAGGCAGACCCTTGCACTACATAGTTGAAGGTAAAATGAAAGGAAATTGAATAATAAATTGTATAATGTATGGCCAGCTTAAGGGGCATATTTATAAAGCAGTGAATGTGACATTAACTAAACATTGACTGCAGGCGTATATTCCTGGGTTAAAGTGTTTTAAAATTAGTGTATGTATATAGTATATAAGTATATTACATAGTACTAAATATGTTGTAAAAGGCTGCGCAAACTGTGCTATATAAATCTTGTATAGTAATATAATAAAAGTATAAATCACCTGTAGTGAATGGTAAATGTCACATTCAATGCCGCTTAAAAAAACAAATAAATAAATAAAAAAAGCTGCTTTGACAGGCAATTACGGTAAGCTTTTATTTCAGCTTGTAGAAGCTTGTACTTTTTTGGGCTCTTTTTCACTTTCTTACTGAGCTTCTTTGAGCTCCTTTGAGCTTTTTTGCGCATAAGCGTTTTTTCTATTTTTTTGTGTGTGTTTTCGAGCTTCTTTGAGCTTCTTCATGCATTTTCATGCTCTTTTGCGTGTTTTTGGGCACTTAGTCTTTTCTGCTCAAAAGTTCTTCTCAAAAACGCAAGTTTGGGGGGGGGGGTTCTGCCTGTAAGAGCATATGCCTGTAAACTCCTAAAAAAGCCACAGTGTGCATAGACCAATTGGCTAACATAGAGGAGAGTTTCCAGGCAGAAAAAAAAAACGAGAGCTCAAAAAAAGCTCAAAAGCCTGTAGGAGCCGCTTCTTTGAGCTTCTTTGAGATGCAGTGTGCATGAGCTCTAAGTGTTTCTCCTTTGATCTGGCATGGACTAGCAAAATTAATTCAAAGTGTGTCTAAAGCCCAAACTTTTTTCTTTTAGTTTTCCATAAGGTAGGGTTAACATCTCTGTCAGGTTTTTATTGCTTGGGAAATTGAAGAAAGGTGTGGGAACTGGATCACTTAAAGCAGTAGATGTATTGAAGGAGTCAGATCCTAAGAAATGTAGAGGGAATGATTCTCTTTCGGTAGCGATCCAAGAATGGTGGGTGAAGGTTGGCATTTTGTATCCAGTAGGAACTGGATGTGCAAGGGGAAAATTACTCAAAGCAGAATGTATAAAGACCAGAATTTATTTAAAACTCTTATGTTATAAAAAAAAAAACAACACATTTCAGTGGTTTAAAGGGTTCCCCTTTATCAGGGCTTAGTACAGTTGAACTGGACTGATCAAAGTGGAGGGATCCTGAGAGATAAATAGTCTGATGATGGCTGCAGATGCTAGTTAAGCCTAACTGGTATCTGGAGTCACCATAATAACCGGTATCTGGAGTCAGCATACTAACCGGTATCTGGAGTCACCATACTAACCGGTATCTGGAGTCACCCTACTAACTGGTATCTGGAGTCATCATACTAACCGGTATCTGGTGTCACCATATTAACCGATATCTGGAATCACCCTGCTAACAGGTATCTGGAGTCAGCATACTAACCGGTATCTGGAGTCACCATACTAACCGGTATCTGGAGTCACCATACTAACCGGTATCTGGAGTCACCATACTAACCGGTATCTGGAGTCACCATACTAACCGATATCTGGAGTCACCATACTAGCCGGTATCTGGAGTCACCATACTAACCGGTATCTGAAGTCACCATACTAACCGGTATCTGGAGTCACCATACTAACCGGTATCTGGAGTCACCATACTAACCAGTATCTGGAGTCACCATACTAACCGTTATCTGGAGTCACCATACTAACCGGTATCTGTAGTCACCACCATACTAATTACCCTTTAAGATCCCTCCAATTGTAAACAATTTGGATGTACGGTACACACTTTGTTCAACAGTAACAAAGCCCTGATGAAAACTGACCCTTTGGCCCAAGAAACGTGTTGACCAGGGCTTTTTCTTTTTTAGCAGGAATGCGGGGGGAACCCAGTTTTGGTACCTCCAGCACAGAATGTATGTAATGGAAAGGGGTACTAGAGTGTGTGTTGGAGAGTCTAATGATGCTGGCTGCTAGGGGGGGTTTAAGGTTGTTGGGGGATCTGTTTTTGCGGAGGGGGGTCTAGTGTCGCTGGGGGAGGATCTATTGTTGCTGAGGAGGTCAATTGCTGCTGAGAGGACTCTACTGTTGAGGGGGGTCTATTGTTTCTGTCCCCTTGAGGGTCTATTGATGCTAGATGCTAGGAGATCTATTGCTGCTGGCTGGGGTCTATTGTTGTTGGGGTGTTGGGTATTTTGTTGTGACGGCTATATTGTTGCTGGGGAGAATCTTATGTTGCTGGGAGGATCTATTGTTGCTGATGTGGGGGGCTCTATTTTTGCTGGGGGGTGCTATTCTTGCTGGGGGGATCCATTGTTGTTGGTGCAGTGGACCTCTTTTACTGTGTTTCTTGTTATCAGTATCCAATTCCATGCAAGATTACTTCCATGCAATGTAGGGTTAGTACAGGGAAGTGGGTGGAACCAAGGGACGGTGCTCTGAGGTTGGTAAGGGTGGAACCAAGGAACGGTGCTCAGAGGTGGGTAGGGGGTGGAACAAAGGGGCAGTGCTCCGAGGTGGGTAGGGGGAGGAAGCAAGGAACGGTACTCAGAGGTGGGTAGGGGGTGGAAGCAAGGAACAGTGCTCAGAGGTGTGTAGGGGGTGGAATTAAGGAACGGTGCTCAGAGGTGGGTAGGGGGTGGAACCAAGGGATGGTGCTCTGAGGTGGGTAGGCGTGGAACCAAGGAACGGTGCTCAGAGGTGGGTAGGGGGTGGAACCAAGAAACGGTGCTCAGAAGTGGGTAGGAGGTGGAACCAAGGGACGGTGCTCGGAGGTGGGTAGGGGGTGGAACCAAGGGATGGTGCTCAGAGGTGGGTAGGGGGTGAAAACAAGGAACGGTGCTCAGAGGTGGGTAGGGGGTGGAACCAAGGAACGGTGCTCAGAGGTGGGTAGGGGGTGGAACCAAGGGACGGTGCTCAGAGGCGGGTAGGGGGGAACCAAGGGAAGGTGCTCTGACGTGGATAGGGGTGGAACAAAGGAACAGTGCTCAGAGGTGGGTAGGGGGTGGAACCAAGGGAAGGTGCTCTGACGTGGGTAGGGGTGGAACCAAGGGACGATGCTCTGAGGTGGGTAGGGGGGGAACCAAGGAACTGTGCTCGGAGATGGGTAGGGATGGAACCAAGGGACGATGCTCTGAGGTAGGTTTTTAAAGTGCTTCGTAAACTGTTGGTACTTTATAAAGTCATTATAATAATAATACCACTTCATCCACTTGATTATAATTATAATCTAAATTAGACCCAAATCATCCAAATTCGCACCATTTCTTAGTACTGTAAATACATTTTTTTCTACCCAATGATCATTTTCCTATGACAAAAACGAAGTTTCTTGTTTTTAATGTCTTAAATGTCTTTAAAGTCTTAACACTACAAACTTTATAGATTATAAATGAGCTCAAATTTAGAAATCTATGTCTGATCTTTATGCCATAATTGATTATGATCATCATTATGTGCCTTAACTGAATATTGATTTGGTATAGTGTTATTTTTTTTCCACATTTTTTTTTAATCCTTTCCTAAATATTTCAGTTTCCACAAACCTTATATTTAAAATTGTCCAAGATTCTAATAAATTAAAGACCAGATTCAAAATACGAGCAACACTTTGGGAAAAAAAATAAAAAATCTGCAGAGTTTTATAGCGTATTTATGTCCCCACGCCTCCCTCGGCGCTCCACAGACAGGTCAGATTACCTCCTGACATAGAGCTGAAAATGATTGAGTACTTTTCCAGATACTCTGATTGTTCTGCCAGAGGTTCGTGGAAAATAAACAGTGCCACGTAGGAATGTGGGCCAAACACCAGCACTTAGTTCCTGACATTTTTAGTTCATTGAAAAAAAAAAATAGATTATTTGCTCAAGATGAATAATTTTGACATTGTGATGAGAGGGGAAAAAAAATGTTATAGGTAGTTAAACATATGTCATATTATTTCAGTAGCAACTGGGAGCGACAAGGGAAATTGATCGCTAAACTTTTACCATAAGCCAGGTTATGGATGAGGTCCGCATTGGTGCATTCCTAGGAAGCTAATAGCACCACTTATCTATTTTTGACAGTCTCCTATTTAAAAAAAATGCATGGATGAGTACTTATTGAAAGTCCCCCTTTGAAGTGACAAGGACCTGGTTAACCACTTGCCTACCAGGCACCTACCTTCCTGCCCAGGCCATTTTTCAGCGCTGTCACACTTTGACAATTTCGCGGTCATGCACCACTGTACCGAAACAATTTTTTTTATCATTTTATCAGCTTTCTTTTGGTGGTATTTAATCACTGCTGGGTTTTTTATTTTTTACAAAAAAAAAGACCAATAACTTTGAAAAAAATATGTTTTTTACTTTTTTTCTGTCAGTACATTTTGTAACTAAGTAATTTTTCACCTTCACTGATGTGCGCTGATGAGGCGGCACTGGTAGGCATTGTTGATGGTGGCACTTATGGGCACTGATGAGGCGGCACTGATGGGCACTGATTAGGTGGCACTGATGAGGAGTCACTAATATGCCGCACTTATGGGCATTGATAGGTGGCACTGATCTGTAGCACTGATGAGCACTGATAGGTGGCACTGATGGGCACTGTTAGGTGGCACTGGTGGACACTGATAGGCGGCACGGATAGGCGGTACTGATGAGCACTGATGGGCATTGATGGGCGACACTGATGGGCAGTGATGGGCATTGGTGGGCAGCACTGATAGGCGACACTGATTGGCATCACTAATGGGCACTGATTGTTGCCACTGGTGGGCAATAATAGCTGGCATTGGTGGGCAATGGTGGGCACTGATTTGTGACACTATTTTGCAATATTGTAATCAGGGCACTGATGTTCAGTGCCCTGATTACATTCCTAGATGTCCCCTTGCGTTGAGATGCCACTGATCGTCTCTCCTCGCCACACACTCTGTCAGTGTGAGGCGAGGAATGCCAATTGCCGGCGCTTCCTTGTTTACATGTGATCGGCTGTGACAGCATGGACTCCAGCAACCAAACACCAGCTCAGGTGCACCACATGAGGTTTTAATGTATCTAGTTAGAGAACCCCTCAGCCCCAAAAGACCACCAGAAGGGGCTCCCCACCATGTTAGTGCATTTAGCAACCTAAGATGTGGGACTGCGCCTGGGGGAGGCTGAACCCAGATGGACACCGAAACAGTCGGCTGGTAGAGACTTATCGCAACATCACAGTCTTGCGGGTGTATATCTTGAGGACAGAAAGGAGAATGGGGGAGGTTGCTCTCAGTCAGACTTTTATAGATTTGGACAGGTCCTGTAGGTGGATATAGGGGCGGAGCTATATCATATGTATGCTACCATAACACCATCTCAGGTGTGCAGAGTGACACATGCATCATGGACTCCAGCAACCAAACACCAACTCAGGTGTGCAGAGAGACACATGCATCATGGACTCCAGCAACCAAACACCAGCTCAGGTGCACCGCATGAGGTTTTAATGTCTCTAGTTAGAGAACCCCTCAGCCCCAAAAGACCATCAGAAGGGGCTCCCCACCATGTTAGTGCATTTAGCAACCTAAGATGTGGGACTACACCTGGGGGAGGCTGAACCCAGATGGACACCGAAACAGTCGGCAGGTAGGGACTTATCGCAACATCACAGTCTTGCGGGTGTATATCTTGAGGACAGAAATGAGAATGGGGGAGGTTGCTCTCAGTCAGACTTTTATAGATTTGGACAGGTCCTGTAGGTGGATATAGGGGCGGAGCTATATCATATGTATGCTACCATAACACCATCTCAGGTGTGCAGAGAGACACATGCATCATGGACTCCAGCAACCAAACACCAACTCAGGTGTGCAGAGAGACACATGCATCATGGACTCCAGCAACCAAACACCAACTCAGGTGTGCAGAGAGACACATGCATCATGGACTCCAGCAACCAAACACCAACTCAGGTGTGCAGAGAGACACATGCATCATGGACTCCAGCAACCAAACACCAGCTGAGGTGCACCACATGAGGTTTTAACGTCTCTAGTTAGAGAACCCCTCAGGCCCAAAAGACCACCAGAAGGGGCTCCCCACCATGTTAGTGCATTTAGCAATCTAAGTTGTGGGACTACACCTGGGGGAGGCTGAACCCAGATGGACACCGAAACAGTCGGCAGGTGGGGACTTATCGCAACATCACGGTCTTGCGGGTGTATATCTTGAGGACAGAAAGGAGAATGGAGGAGGTTGCTCTCAGTCAGACTTTTATAGATTTGGACAGGTCCTGTAGGTGATATAGGGGCGGAGAAATATCATATGTATGCTACCATGGATTAACGTCAGGAAAGGGAAATTACGGTAAGTATTTGATACAATTTTCCATTATGCTCCCCCCATCAGCTGTGTGTAATAGGATATGTTCCCCCACCAGCTGTGTTGGATAGGCTATTTTCACCTATCAGCTGTATGTAATAGGATGCCCCCCCCCCCATATACTGTGGGTATCATAGGCTACAACCCTTGAGAATGTAATCCAGATCTGAAAACTTTATTCAAATCCCCCGCGGGATCTGTAAAACGATTCGGAATATGCCGCACACGCTGGACTGATAACATCTTCATTCATTGACAAACTTTCAAAAAAAAGATAAAAAAAATGTTTTTCGAATATTAGCAGATAGCTACAATAAAACATTTCAGAAAGTTCCATTGTTTCCATCTATTTTGTCTCTCTGTATATTGCAGACCCCGTCATCCGCCAGCTACAGCTGGGATCTATTAGTCTCCTTGCTTCTGTTTATTACTGAAGACATTCTAAGCATCCTTCTCTCAGAGGGAACATTACAACCATGCTGGGGACACAGCTCTCATCTCAGAGCCCCCGCTAAAAAAAAAAAAAAATTGTCTCTTTCTTTCAAATTTTTTTTCCATTAGGGTCTGGCAGGTGTACATGCTTCAGGAGAGGAAAGTGACATTAGACTTAGGAGCAGTTAAGGCTACAACAGGCGTCATTAAAGTCCTCCTGCTGCATTCATTTACTTTATAATTCCTTTTTTTTTTTTTGTATATTATTTTTAGAGGTACTAATTAACTTTGAAAATTACTAACTTTGAATGCAATAATTAATATAGCTTTTCAAAGTGTTCATGATGCGGGAGAGAGGAATTTAATATGAATATGAAGATTTGGTGCTTGATGGTATCAAGTCTTATCTACGCATATCTACGAGGACACTGGCAACTTCCAGCTCCCAAGATCTTCAGATACACTCAAATCAGCCATCATGTTTACTTTCTTCTCCAAAGCCAACCAGGTTCCCATAAACGCTTGACGCCATTTGAAAAACAGTGCCTAAAAGACCCTACACGGAAGGGTCTAGTTAGTATCTGACTTATATGCCTCCCTGACTGATGCCATGGGAACATGCACACTTCCCTGTGTTCCGAAATGGAAGCTCAATCTGAATATAATCCTGGACCAATCCAACTGGAATCATATGGCTTAACTTCAATATTGAGCTGGCCCACCCACCCACATCCAAGCCCCCTAGTTCACATCCACCCCACTAGTTCACATCCGAGCCCCCTAGTTCACATCCAAGCCCCCTAGTTCACACCCAAGCCCCCTAGTTCACATCCAACCCCCCTAGTTCACATCCAACCCCCCTAGTTCACATCCAAGCTCCCTAGTTCACATCCAAGCCCACTAGTTCACATCCAAGCCCACTAGTTCACACCCAAGCCCCCTAGTTCACATCCAAGCCCCCTAGTTCACATCCAAGCTCCCTAGTTCACATCCAAGCCCCCTAGTTCACATCCAAGCCCACAAGTTCACATCCAAGCCCCCTAGTTCAAATCCAAGCCTGCTAGTTCACATCCAAGCCTCCTAGTTCACATCCAAGCCCACAAGTTCACATCCAAGCCCACAAGTTCACATCCAAGCCCACAAGTTCACATCCAAGCCCCCTAGTTCACATCCAACCCACTAGTTCACATCCAAGCCCCCTAGTTCACATTCAAGCCCCCTAGTTCACACCCAAGCCCCCTAGTTCACATCCAACCCCCCTAGTTCACATCCAAGCTCCCTAATTCACATCCAAGCCCACTACTTCACATCCAAGCCCACTAGTTCACACCCAAGCCCCCTAGTTCACATCCAAGCCCCCTAGTTCACATCCAAGCTCCCTAGTTCACATCCAAACCCCCTAGTTCACATCCAAGCCCCCTAGTTCACATCCAAGCCCACAAGTTCACATCCAAGCCCCCTAGTTCAAATCCAAGCCTCCTAGTTCACATCCAAGCCTCCTAGTTCACATCCAAGCCCACAAGTTCACATCCAAGCCCCCTAGTTCACATCCAAGCCCCCTAGTTCACATCCAAGCCTCCTAGTTCACATCCAAGCCCCCTAGTTCACATCCAAGCCTCCTAGTTCACATCTAAGCCCACTAGTTTACATCCAAGCCCACAACTTCACATCCAAGCCTCCTAGTTCACATCCAAGCCTCCTAGTTCACATCTAAGCCCACTAGTTCACATCCAAGCCCCCTAGTTCACATCCAAGCCCCTCCGTTTACATCCAAGCACACTATTTCACATTTTAGCCCACTAGTTCACATCCAAGCCCCTCAGTTCACATCCAAGCACACTAATTCACATCCAAGCCCACTAGTTCACATCCAAGCCCCCTAGTTCACACCCAAGCCCCTCAGTTCACATCTAAGCCTCCTAGTTCACATCCAAGCCCACTAGTTCACATCCAAGCCTCCTAGTTCACATTCAAGCCCACGGGTTCACATCCAAGCCCCCTAGTTCACATCCAAGCCCTCTAGTTCACATCCAAGCGCACTAGTTCACATGCAAGCCCCCTAGTTCACATCTAAGCCCCTCAGTTCACATCTAAGCCTCCTAGTTCACACCCAAGCCCACAAGTTCACATCTAAGCCCCCTAGTTCACATCCAAGCCCCCTAGTTCCCATCCAAGCCCACTAGTTCACATCCAAGCCTCCTAGTTCACATCCAAGCCTCCTAGTTCACATCCAAGCCCACTAGTTCACATCCAAGCCTCCTAGTTCACATCCAAGCCCACAGGTTCACATCCAAGCCCCCTAGTTCACATCCAAGCTCACTAGTTCATATCCAAGCCCACAAGTTCACATCCAAGCCTCCTAGTTCACATCCAAGCCCACTAGTTTACATCCAAGCCTCCTAGTTCACATCCAAGCCCACTAGTTCACATCCAAGCCCCCTAGGTCACGTCCAAGCCCCTCAGTTCACATCCAAGCACACTATTTCACATCCAAGCCCACTAGTTCACATCCAAGCCCCTCAGTTCACATCAAAGCCCACTAATTCACATCCAAGCCCACTAGTTCACATCCAAGCCCCCTAGTTCACATCCAAGCCCCTCAGTTCACATCTAAGCCCCCTAGTTCCCATCCAAGCCCACTAGTTCACATACAAGCCTCCTAGTTCACATCCAAGCCCACAAGTTCACATCCAAGCCCACTAGTTCACATCCAAGCCTCCTAGTTCACATCCAAGCTTCCAATTCACATCCAAGCCCACAAGTGCACATCCAAGCCCCCTAGTTCACATCCAAGCCCACTATTCACATTCAAAGCTCCCTAGTTCACATCCAAGCCCACTAGTTCACACCCAAGCCCACTAGTTCACATCCAAGCCCCCTAGTTCACATCCAAGCCCCCTAGTTCACATCCAAGCCCACTAGTTCACATCCATGCCCCCTAGTTAACATCCAAGCCCCCTAGTTAACATCCAAGCCCCCTAGTTCACATCCAAGCCCCCTAGTTCACATCCAAGCCCACTAGTCCACATCCATGCCCCCTAGTTCACATCCAAGCCCCCCAGTTCACATCAAAGTCCCCATGTTCACATCAGAGACCCAACATTCACAACAGAGACTCCCAAGCCCCCTAGTTCACATCCAAGCTCCCTAGTTCACATCCAAGCCCCCTAGTTCACATCCAAGCCCCCTAGTTCAAATCCAAGCCTCCTAGTTCACATCCAAGCCTCCTAGTTCACATCCAAGCCCACAAGTTCACATCCAAGCCCCCTAGTTCACATCCAAGCCCCCTAGTTCACATCCAAGCCTCCTAGTTCACATCCAAGCCTCCTAGTTCACATCCAAGCCCCCTAGTTCACATCCAAGCCTCCTAGTTCACATCCAAGCCCACTAGTTCACATCCAAGCCCACAACTTCTCATCCAAGCCTCCTAGTTCACATCCAAGCCTCCTAGTTCACATCCAAGCCCACAAGTTCACATCCAAGCCCACTAGTTCACACCCAAGCCCCTCAGTTCACATCCAAGCACACTAATTCACATCCAAGCCCACTAGTTCACATCCAAGCCCCCTAGTTCACACCCAAGCCCCTCAGTTCACATCCAAGCACACTATTTCACATCCAAGCCCACTAGTTCACATCCAAGCCCCTCAGTTCACATCAAAGCCCACTAATTCACATCCAAGCCCACTAGTTCACATCCAAGCCCCCTAGTTCACATCCAAGCCCCTCAGTTCACATCTAAGCCCCCTAGTTCCCATCCAAGCCCACTAGTTCACATACAAGCCTCCTAGTTCACATCCAAGCCCACAAGTTCACATCCAAGCCCACTAGTTCACATCCAAGCCTCCTAGTTCACATCCAAGCTTCCAATTCACATCCAAGCCCACAAGTGCACATCCAAGCCCCCTAGTTCACATCCAAGCCCACTATTCACATTCAAAGCTCCCTAGTTCACATCCAAGCCCACTAGTTCACACCCAAGCCCACTAGTTCACATCCAAGCCCCCTAGTTCACATCCAAGCCCCCTAGTTCACATCCAAGCCCACTAGTTCACATCCATGCCCCCTAGTTAACATCCAAGCCCCCTAGTTAACATCCAAGCCCCCTAGTTCACATCCAAGCCCCCTAGTTCACATCCAAGCCCACTAGTCCACATCCATGCCCCCTAGTTCACATCCAAGCCCCCCAGTTCACATCAAAGTCCCCATGTTCACATCAGAGACCCAACATTCACAACAGAGACTCCCAAGCCCCCTAGTTCACATCCAAGCTCCCTAGTTCACATCCAAGCCCCCTAGTTCACATCCAAGCCCCCTAGTTCAAATCCAAGCCTCCTAGTTCACATCCAAGCCTCCTAGTTCACATCCAAGCCCACAAGTTCACATCCAAGCCCCCTAGTTCACATCCAAGCCCCCTAGTTCACATCCAAGCCTCCTAGTTCACATCCAAGCCTCCTAGTTCACATCCAAGCCCCCTAGTTCACATCCAAGCCTCCTAGTTCACATCCAAGCCCACTAGTTCACATCCAAGCCCACAACTTCTCATCCAAGCCTCCTAGTTCACATCCAAGCCTCCTAGTTCACATCCAAGCCCACAAGTTCACATCCAAGCCCACTAGTTCACACCCAAGCCCCTCAGTTCACATCCAAGCACACTAATTCACATCCAAGCCCACTAGTTCACATCCAAGCCCCCTAGTTCACACCCAAGCCCCTCAGTTCACATCTAAGCCTAGTTCCTAGTTCACATCCAAGCCCACTAGTTCACATCCAAGCCCACTAGTTCACATCCAAGCCTCCTAGTTCACATCCAAGCCCACAGGTTCACATCCAAGCCCCCTAGTTCACATCCAAGCCCTCTAGTTCACATCCAAGCGAACTAGTTCACATCCAAGCCCCCTAGTTCACATCTAAGCCCCTCAGTTCACATATAAGCCTCCTAGTTCACACCCAAGCCCACAAGTTCACATCTAAGCCCCCTAGTTCACATCCAAGCCCCCTAGTTCCCATCCAAGCCCACTAGTTCACATCCAAGCCTCCTAGTTCACATCCAAGCCCACTAGTACACATCCAAGCCTCCTAGTTCACATCCAAGCCTCCTAGTTCACATCCAAGCCCACTAGTTCACATCCAAGCCTCCTAGTTCACATCCAAGCCCACAGGTTCACGTCCAAGCCCCCTAGTTCACATCCAAGCCCACTAGTTCACATCCAAGCCCACAAGTTCACATCCAAGCCTCCTAGTTCACATCCAAGCCCACTAGTTTACATCCAAGCCTCCTAGTTCACATCCAAGCCCACTAGTTCACATCCAAGCCCCCTAGTTCACATCCAAGCCCCTCAGTTCACACCCAAGCCCACTATTTCACATCCAAGCCCACTAGTTCACATCTAAGCCCCCTAGTTCACATCCAAGCCCCTCAGTTCACATCTAAGCCCCCTAGTTCCCATCCAAGCCCACTAGTTCACATACAAGCCTCCTAGTTCACATCCAGGCCCACAAGTTCACATCCAAGCCCACTAGTTCACATCCAAGCCCCCTAGTTCACATCCAAGCCTCCTAGTTCACATCCAAGCTTCCAATTCACATCCAAGCCCACAAGTTCACATCCAAGCCCACTAGTTCACATCCAAGCTCCCTAGTTCACATCCAAGCCCACTATTCACATTCAAAGCCCCCTAGTTCACATCCAAGCCCACTAGTTCACACCCAAGACCACTAGTTCACACCCAAGCCCACTAGTTCACATCCAAGCCCACTAGTTCACATCCAAGCCCCCTAGTTCACATCCAAGCCCACTAGTTCACATCCATGCCCCCTAGTTAACACTCAAGCCCCCTAGTTAACATCCAAGCCCCCTAGTTCACATCCAAGCCCACTAGTTCACATCCATGCCCCCTAGTTAACATCCAAGCTTACTAGTTCACATCCAAGCCCCCTAGTTCACATCCAAGCCTACTAGTTCACATCCAAGCCCCCCAGTTCACATCAAAGTCCCCATGTTCACATCAGAGCCCCAACATTCACAACAGAGACTCCCAAGTTCACATCAGACCTATTTTATTACACACAGATGAAGGAGGAACAAATATTGTCACCCATTGGGTTGAGGGCATCTTGTACTACACACTGTTATTGGGGGAGCTTATTCTTATATGCACAGTTGATGGGGGGGCTTGTACTATTGTACAGTAAATGGGCATATCCTAACGCACATTATTGGTGGGTTGGGTATATCTTTTCACACACAGTTGATAAGGGTATACATTATATTGTCAAGTATTGTGACGCATGCCTTTACAAACACATGAACTTTAATGACATCCCAGTCTTAGTCCGTAGAGTTCAATATTGAGTTGGCCCACCCTTTGCAGCTATAACAGCTTCAACTCTTCTGGGAAGTTCAAGGAGCGTGTCTATAGGAATATTTGACCATTCTTCCAGAAGCATTTGTGAGGTCGGGAACTAATGTTAGACAAGAAGGCCTGGCTCACATTATCCACTTTAATATATCCCAAAGGTGTTCTATTGGTTTGAGGTCAGGACTCTGTGCAGGCCAGTCAAGTTCCTCCACCCCAAACTCGCTCATCCATGTCTTTATGGACCTTTCTTTGTGCACTGGTCCAAATCATTTGGTGGAGGGGGGATTATGGGTGTGGGGTTGTTTTTTCAGGGGTTGGGCTTCGCCCCTTAGTTCCAGTAGACGGAACTCTTAAGGCATTGGCATACCAAGACATTTTGAACAATTTTCTGCTCCTAGCTTTGTGGGAACAGTTTGGGGACGGCCCCTTTCTGTCCCAACATGACTGCGCACCAGTGTACAAAGCAAGGTCCAAAAAGACATGGATGAGCAGGTTTGGGGTGGGGGAACTTGACTGGCCTGCAAAGAGTCCTGATCTCAACCCAGTAGAACACCTTTGGGATGAATTAGAGCGGAGACTGCGAGCCAGGCCTTCTCTCCAACATCAGTGCCTGACCTCACAAATGGGCTTCTGGAAGAATGGTCAAACATTTCCGTAGACACACTCCTAAACCTTGTGGACGGCCTTCCCAGAAGAGTTGAAGCTGTTATAGCTGCAAAGGGTGGGCCAACTCAATATTGAACCCTCCGGACTAAGACTGGGAGGCCATTAAAGTTCATGTGCGTGTAAAGGCACTTTTGGTAATATAGTGTAGGTTGGCTTGATGGACAGGTGTCCATATACTTTTGACCACATAGTATAGCTACCTAGCTGTTACACTTCCCATAATACTCCTATGGCCCTTAAAATGGTCATGTGACAATTATATTGGAACTTCTGATCTGCACTTTGCTCCTGGCAAGGGAATGCATTGAAGCCAGAGGATTGGCCTGACAGCTAGGTGGTTAGCATTTTATGAAGCAGTTGAGCAATGGGAGCCCTTTATTTGCCTGTTTTCTTTCATGATCATTTTTTCTGTAAAGACTTAAAAAACAATAAATTCTGCAACAGATTGTCGGAGGAGATTGACAAACGCAATCCTTATCCCAGCACCTTATTTACTCCCAAACTAGGTGCTGATTATATCTCATTACATCAGATGTTTGTCGGTACACAATGAACTTGTTTTAAATATCTAATTAGACGTCTTCACACACTTTAGGTGATTGTGATACAAGCAGATTTCACACAAACTTATTTATCGCAAGGAGATGGAGTCTGAGCAGTGATGATGCACTTATAGAAGGATTAAAGGGGGACGCGGTGTATTTCCATTGAAGGCATCCAAATTGATTGCCATTGTGCTCGCAGTGCAGCCAGGTGTGATAGCAAAGAAAATGAATATTTGCTTTGCTAACACAGAACTGCCTCTCAGCCTGCCTCTCAGGAGGCCCGGGCACATGATTGACTGAGGGTAGAGGCAATCCCATTGGCCGCCATGCAGAACAGGAAAAAGACATGCACGGAGGAGTCCTGCATCCATCGACGCGCTGCACGTCCCACAGCTTGCCGCCTCACCTGCTGCCTGACCCACCACCACGATGGGGTAAGTGCCAGGCAGACAGCAGTTTGGCGGGGGGCACAGTGGCTGCATATTATGGGCACAGAGGCTGCAATTGATGGGGCACAGTTGGCTGCATTTGATGAGCACAGAGGCTGCATCTGATGGGCGCAGAGGCTGCATATTATGGGCACAGTTGGCTGCATATGATGGGCACAGTTGGCTGCATATTATGGGCACAGTTGGCTGCATATTTTGGGCACAGTTGGCTGCATATTATGGCCACAGTTGGCTGCATATGATGGGCATAGTGGCTACATATTATGGGCACAGAGGCTGCAATTGATGGGGCACAGTTGGCTGCATTTGATGAGCACAGAGGCTGCATCTGATGGGCACAGAGGCTGCATATTATGGGCACAGTTGGCTGCATATGATGGGCATAGTTTCTGCATATTATGGGCACAGTTGGCTGCATATTATGGCCACAGTTGGCTGCATATGATGGACAGAGTGGCTGCATATGATGGACAGAGTGGCTACATATGATGGGCACAGTGGCTGCATATGATGGGCACAAGTGTGTCTTGCTGCATATGATGGGCACAGTGGCAGCAATTGATGTTTTTGTTTCAGTATTTTTCCGAATTTTTCTGTTTGTTTGCGCCCCCTCCCCCCCCCTAAAATTTTGGAGCACCAGCTGCCATTGATCCCACTGTAGATCCTTAAGCTCAGCTCGCCGTCTTTCACTAGACTTCTTGGACTCTCAGCCACCCGCTGGATTCCCATATTTTCCCACAGCTAACCGTTGTACTTTATCTTTAATCTTTACTTAAAGCTACCCGCTGCCTTCCTGGATGAGTGGCTACTGAAGCTTCCCCACTACTTCATTGTCCCTGGCTAGTAAAGCGTCTGCTCTGGTACTTCTTCAGAACTTCATCCCTTCCAAACTTGCCGACGGTAACAGGAGTGGTCATCCCTTAGTGGCAACTGCTTCTCCTTTACCTCCCACAATGATAAGGCTCCCCTCAAGCCAAGCCTTTAACACAGGCGGTTCCGCCCCAGGTTTTGGGCTCAACCTTTGCTGCTCCTCCTTTGTGGAACCCTGAACTGCTGGATAGACCTTAACTGGACTTAGAAACCAAGATGCCTCCTGGATAGGCCTTAGGCCTAGCAACCAGGAGCTTCTCAACCCACACCCACCCAGACCGCAGCTTCAGGCGGGAAGAACCCCGATCACCTGACTCCTCCCAAATAAATAGCCTTTCCCAGCATACACAGCGGTTAAAGAAACTCCCGCTGATTGGCTGAGACAACCTAGCCAACCAAGCCAAAAGCAACAGTGCCACCTATGCTGAGACAACCTAGCCAACCAAGCCAAAAGCAACAGTGCCACCTATTGGCAGAAGAGAGAGAGACTACACAAAACTCAGACTTAGGACAGGAATCAGGGGATCAACCTACCAGTTAGCCAGAATAGTTACCCCCTAGCACAACTAGATTTATTAGCAGCCCTGTTTAAGAACAGGGTGCTACAGTTGGACCAAGACAGGTTTGTTTTTAATTACTTTTAGCCATGTAAATGGGAAATTTTACCTAAAACAGGCCATAATTATTATTTCTAGGAACCTTTAAAGATCTAGGTTCCTGTTCATGTGTTCACTAGGCTAATCTTAACACTAGGTTCACATCTATGCGTTTTTAGTGCATTTTGCAGTTTGCGGAAATGTACAACAGTCCATTTAAGGGATTCCTTAAAGTGCACATTCACATCTATGCATTTTTCACCCATTGTGTTTTTGCAAAGGGACTTTTTTTACCCCAGAAGATTGCGTTTTGCTTGTAATAGACTTCAATGGACCTACACCAACAACGCTTGTTGCATTTTTGATATGTTGATGTTTTTACATGCATTTTGGTTGTTAAGGAGCGGAATGGGAAGCCCGCCACCACGTCCTTAACAACCGATGAGGCATTAGCTGTCAGTGGGGATCACAGCTGAATGTAAAAATCCAGGGCTTTTTTTCAGCGGGAACGCGAGGGGAACGCTGCCTTCAGCAGAGAATGTATCTGGGGTGGGCTAAAGGGTCTAATGATAATGACTGCTGGGGATCTATTGTAGCTGGGAGGGGGGTGTAGTGTTGCTGGGTGGTGTGCATTGTTGCCCAAGAAATCTCTGAGTATCTGAAAAAAAGAATTGTTGCTCTACATAAAGATGGCCTAGGCTATAAGAAGTTTGCCAAGACCCTGAAACTGAGCTGCAAGACCATACAGCGGTTAACAGGACAGGTTCCACTCAAAACAGACCTCACCATGGTCGACCAAAGAAGTTGAGGTCACGTGCTCAGCGTCATATCCAGAGGTTGTCTTTGGGAAATAGACATATGAGTGCTGCCAGCATTACTGCAGAGGTTGAAGGGGTGGGGGGTCAGCCTGTCAGTGCTCAGACCATACGCCGCACACTGCATAAAATTGGTCTGCATGGCTGTTGTCCCAGAAGGAAGCCTCTTCTAAAGATGATGCTCAAGAAAGCCCACAAACAGTTTGCTGAAGACAAGCAGACTAAGGACATGGATTACTGGAACCATGTCCTGTGGTCTGATGAGACCAAGATAAACTTATTTGGTTCAGGTGGTGTCAAGCGTGTGTGGGGGCAGGAGTACAAAGACAAGTGTGTCTTGTCTACAGTCAAGCATGGTGGTGGGAGTGTCATGGTCTGAGGCTGCATGAGTGCTGCCGGAACTGGGGAGCTACAGATCATTGAGCGAAGACAAGAAGACCAAAGACTAAGTACTTTAAGTGAGATCTCACGCATAGCTTCAAAAGTAGGGGGAGCTCCCGGGTATATAGTTATTGTTTGAAATTGTTTATATTGAAATCCATTGTGTTGTCGTCCTATGTTGGGATGACAGCACAATTACTGTAATAACCTCTTTGAATATTTTGACAGTAAAATATTTTTGGTTAAGTATCCAGTTGTGTGGCGTACTGTTTTCCCCCAGCAGGTGGAGCCAGTGGATCCTGAGGTTACAATACAGGTACCTTGCATTATATTATATTGTATTGTATTGCATTGCACCACAGATGTGCCAAGGGGATTGAGCCAAGTTAGTGGGGTTTATTGGCAGTGATGTAAGTAACTGAGTTAAAATAAACGGAGTTACGTAACTCAGTTACTTTAGAGGGTAACGGGTAATCTAACTGATTACTTTTCCCCTCATGGTAACTCAGTTACCATTACTTTGGCTTAGTTACCCCAATTACATCTAACGCCACTAGATGGCAGTAGTGTAATTCCGGTGTCCTGCCGAAAAAGTTCCCCCGCCGTATAAGGACCCCCTGTACTGCGCAGGTGCAGGGCTTGCGCAGTACGAAGGACTACGGAGCTTCCCGAAAATTGCCGAACCTAAACAGCTCTGAGTGAACTCTACACCGCGCAGGCGCAGTTAACATGTAATTGTACGAGGCGATGCCGCACGCTCCCGATGCTCGTGCTACTCTGCAAGGGGCGTCTATCGTGTAACTAAGGGGCGGGTCTAGTATTACTGTAACCAAGGGGCGCATTTATTATTATTGTTATATATCGAGCTCTGCCCATTAATTTAACATTCGCCCTCTTCTGTAGCTATCCGCCCCTTACACGATATAATAATAATAGACCCGCCCCTTGCTTACACGCTATAACAGATCTGCCCCTTGGTTAGAGTAATAATAGAGCAGCCCCTTGGTTACACAATATATAACAATAATAATAAATGCGCCTCTTGGTTACAGTAATACTAGACCCGCCCCTTAGTTACACGTATAGAATATTTAAAAAAAAAAGTCAGTTACTTTGCTGAGTAACTAATTACTTTTCCAATGTAGTAACTGAGTTACTAACTCAATTACTTTTTGGGAGAAGTAATTTGTAACGTAACTAATTACTTTTTTAAAGTAAGATGACCAACACTGTTTATTGGTAGAGTGCAAGCCCAAAATCAAACCAGCAGCTCCTTCGGGGTCAGTGCTACAATATATACAGTATAGCACAATGTTTTAGTACTAAAAGCAATAAATAATAAAGATTGTTTTATTAATGTCACTTCATCATTCCTGACAAGTTTTGTTACATATATACTTTAATTAGCCACCGCAGACCTCTCTCGGCCCGGTAGAGCTGTACTCTCTCTATGCTGCGACTTGTCCGCTGTTACTTTTCTCCATCATAAACCTGTAATACGAAACATCTGCTGAAGACATAATGGAAGTGGCAGGGCAAATAGTTATTTTTATGTCCTCGGTAACATTTTTGGTGTGACGCTGTGACTTGTCTGTAGAAGAACTGTGGTCATCAAGCGGAACCCGAGAGCGATGGACTCAATCTCCTCTGTCCATTTGTGTCAAGATTAAATTTAGAATTTAAAACATTTTATTTTTTTATTTTTTGGAGTAAAGAAGGAAAGTACATTATTATTCCGCCTGGGAGAAAAGTGGACTGAGCCTCAGTGTGACATAAAGTAGAATATATACAAGCAAAGGGAGTATTATACATAACAGAGGAATACATTTCTGTCATTTTCAAGCTATAAAAAAAAAAACATTTAAAAGAATGGAAACATCTGACCTTAGCTTTGCTGCAAACATAAATATATTTATACTCAATACCACATGCGGAGCTGCAGTCAACAGTCAAGCTGTCCCGTGGTGACTGTTGATCTCCACAAATATCTATAGACAATTATGCAACAAAAGCACAGCCCGTAGCAAAATAAAGAAAGTAAAAAGCGCAGGGCTGCATGAACAGGGGCACAAGGGAGCCAGGCTAGTGGGGGTTAATACTGTTGCTAGGCAACTAGAGCAGGCCGTAGATTGGCCAGTTAAGTGGTGGGGGGGAGGTACCGCAGGAGCTGGAGTGAGGGAGGTCAGGGGGAAATCGTTCCATGCTGAGCCCTTCCCCTGCTTTCCTGATGGAGGATCCAACGCTCAATGACGGAATCCATGGGGACCGATTGGCTGCAGAGCCAGATCGGAGCCCAGCAGGGGACGACCACCACGGCTCCGGCCGGCACCCTGGTGAGACGTGCTCGGTGGGCCCCCCCCCTGAGCGATTTAGCCCCTCACAATTCTCACAAGCTCAGCACCACATTGGGAGCCCAGACTCGGACCCTCCGGCCCAGCCACCCCTGGCTGGAACGGGCACGGGTTCTGAGAGGAATCCCAGTCCGGGGCGGAGCTCAGCGGGACGGGTACGCAGCCCTACCCCACCCCCAGGCCCAGTGAGGAGGAAGACCAGGGAGAGTGCGGCCCCATCCCTGGCGGTAACAACGCCAGGAATGTTGGCTCAGCGAGTCTTGCCAGGGGTCAAGGCCAGTCTGGTAGAGCATCCGGAGACCCAATCACACCCAGATCCAGTCGGGATCTGAGGACCTCCAGTTGGGGTCGGCACAGCAGGGCCCCGCCCACCAGCAGGGCGGGTGAAGAGGAGCTACACAGCTACAGCCGGGCACACCAGTCCTGGGGGTCGGATATGCAGACGGGACAGCGAACAGCTGGGTCCTTCCACGGGCGGCTTATCGTCGCCAGTCCAGCCTCCTGAAGGTCGACAGGATTCCTCCCGCTCTGAGGGTGAACTGTCCAGTGCAGGAGAGGATGTCGCCCCGCAGAGGTTGTCAACGGTGGATTCCGGAATGGTGGCTGTGGGACCTCATCCTGGTCGGCCAGGTAAGTCATTGTCTAACGTTGTCCCTTCTTCGCAGCTTTCTGTTTTACCTGTTGTGGGTTCTAGGGGTGGGCAGGCCCCAGGGGGGGGTCCTGGTGTCACTCCGCAGCTAGTAGGTGGGGCCTTCCCCCCCTCACACCTGTCGCGGCCTAGGACCGGCCGCGACAGGTGATGCTGCGGCTGTACTGGACCTTTTGTTTGTCGACTTGGGTTTCAGACTCCCTGGGGACGGGTCGGGCAGTGACACAGGTTACTGCAAGTCCTGCGCCGGCGTTGGGTCAGGTATCGGTGACATTAACGCCTCTGGGGGTTACAGTGGCCCCAGGGACTAGTGTAGGTCCCCCCGTAGAATCTGCGAAAGAAGCTAATAAAAGCACGGACTCTGTTCGCCTGGCCGATAAAGCCAAATGTGAAGTGTATGTCTGTTTTGAAGGTCCTCTGGGAGCGCACCTCAAATCTGAGATACAGGAAAAGATTTGGTGGGGGGGGGGGGGAATATGTGGAGATATTCACGTTGCTCCCCCTTGAAAAGTTTAATTTAGATAGGGTAAAACCAGAAGAGTCCAAGGAAGAAGATGAAGAGAAGCGGCATTATAGGTTGATTCCGCGTACATTTAACAATTGGCTCAAGGCATTCGCCATTTTGGCGAGCGTTATCGGTGAAAAATCCCCTGAAAATTGTTCTCCGCTTTTTTAAAATCTGGATTAGATTAGTGAGACCCAGAGGGTTTATTGGGGCGTAGCTTGGCTGCGTTATGATGAGCAGTTCCGTCAACGCAAGGCGATACGCCCCTCACTGCCCTGGGATCATAAGGATATTACTTTGTGGTTGAAACTTATGTCTTCTCCACGAGCCTCAACGTTTTTTCCAGAGGGGGGCCGGGAGTCCTACCGCCCCTGGACAACCGGCCGCAAATGGTGGGGTCAATGTTGGGCAAATGACCCCTCTGCCACATGCCTCAGTGTATATATGTACCCTCCCAGCCACCATCTGGGAACCTCTCCCCAGGAATTGGCCAGGACTACATACATATGCAGGTGCTGATTTGACTCTCTTTCCAGAACCATCCAGAAAATAGGAGGAAGAAGTCAATCCTGCAACCAGTGAGGCACAAAATAGACCAAAGTAACCACAAGCAGCTTCATTGAACAAGGCCTTCTTAATAGCATCATGGGCCCCTGGGCAAAATAATGCCCCTCCAAGACTGCCCCAAATTTACACACCTACTCTCAAGAATTAAAGTGGAGTTCCAGCGCCCCCCCCCCCCCCCCCCCCCCCCCCACCAAAAAGATAAAAGTCAGCAGCTACAAATACTGTACTGTGGTAAATTCAGTTGATTGGACATGATTTGGAAAGTCTTACACCTGTCTATAGAAGGTCCCACAGGTAACAGTGCATGTCAGAGCACAAACCAAGCCATGAAGTCCAAGGAATTGTCTGTAGACCCCTGAAACATTACTGTACATAGGCACAGATCTGGGGAAGGGTACAGAAACAGCATTGAAGGTCCCAGTGAGCACAGTGGCCTCCATCATCCATAAAAGGAAGATGTTTGAATCCACCAGGACTCTTCCTAGAGAAGGGCCTTAGTCAGGGAGGTGACCAAGAACCCGATGGTCACTCTGACAGAGCTCCAGCGTTTCTCTGTGGAGAGAGGAAAACCTTCCAGAAGAACAACCATCTCTGCAGCACTCCTCCAATCAGGCCTGTATGGAGGAGGGGCCAGACGGAAACCACTCCTTAGAAAAAGGCGCATGACAGCCCACCTGGAGTTTGCCAAAAGGCACCTTAAGGGCTCTCAGACCATGAGAAACAAATTTCTCTGGTCTGATGAAACAAAGATTGAACTCTTTGGCCTGAATAGCAAGCGTCATGTCTGGGGGAAACCAGGCACCGCTCATCACCTGGCCAATACCATCCCTACAGTGAAGCATGGTGGTGGCAGCATCATGCTGTGGGGTTGTTTTTTAGCAGCAGGAACTGGGAGACCAGTCAGGATCGAGGGAAAGATGAATGCAGCATGGTAAGGAAACATCCCTGATAAAAACCTGCTCCAGGAGTGCTCTGGACCTCAGATTGGGGTGAAGTTTCATCTTCCAACAGGACAACGACCCTAAGCACACAGCCAAGTTAACAAAGGAGTGGCTATGGGATGACTTTGTGAATGTCCTTGAGTGGCCCAGCCAGAGCCCAGACTTGAACCCGATTGATTGAACATCTCTGGAGAGATCTGAAAATGGCTGGGCACCGCCGCTCCCCATCCAACCTGATGGTGCTTGAGAGGTCCTGCAAAGAAGAATGGGGGAAACTGCCCAAAAATAGGTGTGCCGAGCTTGTAGCATCATACCCAACAAGACTGGAGGCTGTAATTGGCGTCAAAGGTGCTTCACCAAAGTAATGAGTGACGGCTGTTTTTTTTTGCTCTAATAAATTTGCAAAGATTTCAAACAAACTTCTTTCACGTTGTCATTATGGGGGATTGTTTGTAGAATTTTGAGGGAAATAATGAATTGAATCCATTACAGGCTGTACCACAACAAAATGTGGAAAAAGTGAAGCAATGTGAATACTTTCCGGATGCGCTGTATATTTGAAAGTTTTTGCTTCCAGACTTTAAATCTCTACATTTGGGTAAGGCCTTGTGCTAGAATGTTTTTTTTTTATTTTTATTTTTTTTTTACTTTCACGACAATGACACCTTCTAATATTCCAAAAACAAAGTCAATGTGAACTTTTCTTGTTTGGACAAGCTGAACGTTTTACAGTGACAAGATTTTCTCTTTGCGCCCCTATAAAAATTATAGAGCGGCGTCAACCCGTTGTTGTTCTTATTATTGCCGGGAATATTATTCTGTCAAGCCCTAGAAAAAGCTACAATAATAAGCAAGCAAAAAAAAAAAGGCGAAAAAAATAAATAATCAAACTTAGCGATAGTCCTGCGGGAACATTTAACATAACGTGACAAGACGGGAAGAGATGAAAATTAATTGAAAGTACTTTAAAGAAAACTATTAGGCGACTTTAACTGGCAGCTCGGTTCCCAGAGGACGGATCCAGATATTCGGTTTAGAATTTTAATGGTTACAGCTTGTTTTTTTTCTGTCAGGCAAACTATGATGTGTTACGTTTTTGTTTTTTTTCCTATGTAGTGTTTGGTGATGTTGTATTGTGGCTGTTAGGTGTATTTTTTTTTTAATAGGGTGAATTATTGAATTTTAAAACAGAATAATGTCATTTTCTAAGGACTGGGTGACCTGTACTAGACCAGACTATTAAAGGAACGACTCTTTGGACTTATGCAAGAATCTGGACAGTCAGTCACTATCAGTGTTGGTCATCTTACTTTAAAAAAGTAATTAGTTAAGTTACAAATTACTTCCCCAAAAAGTAATTGCGTTAGTAACTCAGTTACTACATTGGAAAAGTAATTAGTTACGCAGCAAAGTAACTGTGACTTTTTTTTTAAATATTCTATACGTGTAACTAAGGGGCGGGTCTAGTATTACTGTAACCAAGGGGCGCATTTATTATTATTGTTATATATCGTGTAACCAAGGGGCTGCTCTATTATTACTCTAACCAAGGGGCAGATCTGTTATATCGTGTAAGCAAGGGGCGGGTCTATTATTATTATATCGTGTAAGGGGGCGGAAGGCTACAGAAGAGGGCGAATGTTAAATGAATGGGCAGAGCTCGATATATAACAATAATAATAAATGCGCCCCTTGGTTACAGTAATACTAGACCCGCCCCTTACTTACACGATAGACGCCACTTGCAGAGTAGCACGAGCATCGGGAGCGTGCGGCATCGCCTCGTACAATTACATCTTAACTGCGCCTGCGCGGTGTAGAGTTCACTCAGAGCTGTTTAGGTTCGGCAATTTTCGGAAGCTCCGTAGTCCTTCGTACTGCGCAAGCCCTGCGCCTGCGCAGTACAGGGGGTCCTTATCCGGCGGGGGAACTTTTTCGTCAGGACACCGGAATTACACTACTGCCATCTAGTGGCGGTAGATGTAATTGGGGTAACTAAGCCAAAGTAATTGGAACTGTGTTACCATGAGGGGAAAAGTAATCAGTTAGATTACTAGTTACCCTCTAAAGTAACTGCGTTAGGTAACTCAGTTTATTTTAACTCAGTTACTTACATCACTGGTCACTATTATGAAGAGAACCTTTCGACTTAAAACATTTTGAGTAAACTACAAAAAAAAATCCAGTATTTCTAATGCTCATAAACCAATATTTTCCAAAGCGCAAATAAAAAAAAATTTGATTTTTTACTCTATAAACAAAAAAGACTGAAAAGTGTTTTTCTTAGTTTGTTGTAAAAATTTGCAAGTCATTTTTCTTCATCGATTTTGACTAGAAATGTGCACTGCCGAAAAATGTGTTTGTTTTTCGTTTCATTAGTTTCTTTTTTTTTCATTTTTCGGGTCATTCGTTATGATTGAAATTCGTAAATTAGAAAATTTGTACATTCCGAAATTCGAAAATCCAAAAAGAAGAAAGAAAATTCAAAAAGAAGAAAGAATGAAAATTCTAAATAATGCTAAATAACTAACTAATAATAACTAACTATTACATTTTAATTTGTTTCTTTTTTTTCATTTTTCGGGTCATTCGTTATGATTGAAATTCGTAAATTCGAAAATTTGTACATTCCGAAATTCGAAAATCCAAAAAGAAGAAAGAAAATCCAAAAAGAAGAAAGAACGAAAATTCTAAATAATGCTAATTAACTAACTAATAATAACTAACTATTAAATTGTTCCAAATTAGTTTTTTAACGAATTTTAACAAATTCGTCAATTTGGAAACATGCGAATTAACAAAATCCTGTTTAACAAATTTGAATATTCGAAAATTTGTAAATTCGTAAATTTCAATATTCGAAAATTCCTGAATTCAAAAATTCAGAAAATCGGAAATTCCAAAATCCGGAAATTCGAAAATCTGAAGATAAGAGTGAAAATGAAAAAAAAACGAAAATTCGAAAATTAGAACGAAAATATGAAAATTCGAAAATATGAAATAATAACTAACTAATAATAACTATTACTAACTATTCAATTATAGGTAATTGGAATTTCCTTTCAAATTTGGCTGTTAGTCAGCATAACAAATACAAATTTATCCAAACTTACGAATTATCCGAAATACCGTATTTATCGGCGTATAACACGCACTTTTTTCCCCTTAAAATCAGGGGGAAATCGTGGGTGCGTGTTATACGCCGATCCCCGCCGATCTCCCGCTGATTTTTTTTTTGAGGGGAGTGAGCGGAGCCGATATACCGAAAGCCGCGTGTATTTTCGGCTAGTCTCGGCTCCTCTCGCAGTCCCGCCCACCTCCACTGATTGCGAGAGGAGCCGAGCGCCGACAACATAAAGAAATCCGAGTTCGGCTATTTTCGGCTCCTCTCGCAGTCCCGTTCCTGACTGCGAGCAGAGTCGAGACTAGCCGAACTCGGATTTCTGTATGTTGTTGGCGCTCGGCTCCTCTCGCAATCAGTGGAGGTGGGCGGGACTGTGAGAGGAGCTGGCCCGAGACTAGCCGAAAATACATGCGGCTTTCGGTATGTTGTCACGCGGCGCTCGTCCTCTCCACTCTGCGCCAATTTTAAATCAAGGCTGCACTGGGCAAGGCTGCAAAGGCACTGGGCAAGGCTGCACTGGGCAAGGCTGCACTGGGCAAGGCTGCAAAGGCACTGGGCAAGGCTGCACTGGGCAAGGCTGCAAAGGCACTGGGCAAGGCTGCACTGGGCAAGGCTGCAAAGGCACTGGGCAAGGCTGCAATGATGGACAAGGCTGCAGATGGACACTGGACAAGGCTGCAATGATGGGCATTTAAATGTAAGTTTTTTTCCTTAAACTTCCCTCCTAAAAGTTTTTTTCCTTAATATTCTCTCCTAAACTTGGGGTGCGCGTTATACGCCGGCGCGTGTTATACGCTGATAAATACGGTAACGAATGCCGCATCTAAACAAATGGAACGGAATGAATTAATAATAATAATAAAACGTTTTTATTATTATTATTATTATTGTTATTTATTACTATTAATTAGTTACGTTCCATTCGTTTAGATACGGCATTTGTTATTTCAGATAATTCGTAACTTCGGAATAAATTCGTATTCGTTACATTCACTAACAGCCAAATTTGAAAGGAAATTCCAATTGCCTATAATTGAATTATGGTCAAACATAGTTAGTAAGGTTGAATAAAGACACCAGTCCATCCAGTTCAACCTGAGTGAGTGTGGGTGCGTGTCTACAATTGTCCCTATCCCTGTACATTGTGTCTCATTAAGATGCTCATCTATTATATATTATTTTTTTTAAGGTACCCATATCGCGCTGTCAATTTACGCATCGCTCCACACATACATCGCACACTCACATCGGTCCCTACCCTCAAGTAGCCCACAATCCAAGGTCCCCAACTCACATTCATTTGCTAGGGCCAATTTTGGACAGAAGCCAATTAACCTACCAGCATGTCTTTGGAGTGACACGGAATGGAAAGGAGCGTTTTGAAGCGTTTAGGGTTTTTTTCTGCCTGGAAAACACTAAAGAATCTCTAAAAAAAAAACACTGAAGCTCCTAAGGATGCTCATAATAGCTTCTAGGAGCTTTACGAATTCTAGTGTGAATGGACCCAAGTCTATGATTTGGTAATAATTTACAAAAGGCAGTAAGTCCATAGACATCCACAGATTCCAGGCCCCACTGGGAACCCCACCTGGGCTCCAACCATCCCAAAGTGGTGATCCACTCTGGCAGAGTAACAGCTACAATTTGTCAATCTTTCCCCAGCAGCTCTTTTAGGTAACTTAGTGAGCCCTAGTTATATGATATGACCTACAGGGGGCAGTAATCTTGAGAAAAGAGTAAACCCAACCAGCAATGTTAACACCTTCTTCTCTGACTCCACCAGCTCAGCAGGTCGACTTGAGGACAGAGTGCAACTTTAGGACATTGTAACAATTTTCACTTGGTTGACCTAATTAACTTGAGGAAGCACCTGCTTACAAGCCAATTTGCCCTTTGTAAACCAACCCCAAAGAGTAATATAGCTTGTGTCGCTAAAGTTATGGAAAATCAGGATGTTGAGCAAGTTCGGGGAGAAGGAGAACAGTGAGGGAGCTTTGCAAAAAACCTTTCAATGGTGGAGAAACTGCAAATGGCTGGCAAGTCGATCCTTTGATGCTTTATACATATGCAAGTTATGTTTAAGGGGAAGATTTCTTGTTTATCTCTCTGGGGAAATTCTACACATTACTGAGGAGACACAAGGTGGTCCCAGACGAGTGGTGATGAGAAAACTGAATTGCAAAGCAAGAAAATTAGCAATTCTACTGAATGTATGGCAGATTTCTCCAGCTTTCAGAGGAACAATTCATTGATATTTGATCATCGCTACAAATTAGTACTTTATAGACTTAAATTAGAATGTAAGACTGGAGTCTTTGTACCGGCTGCCAATGAGAGTCCTACCAAGAGAGGCACTTGAGAAGAATTATCTTATTGTGTGTGTTGTATCACCCAGAGCTTCCCGGTGTAGGAGGTAAATCCAAGATTCCAACACCAGGACGTGACATATCAGTGATAAGTCGTCCAGTCCAAATTAGAGATGAGCGCAACTGAGATTTTTTTTGTTCCCTAAAAACTCCACCAAAAATTAGGACTAGGGAGGGAAATTGAGAGTTTTGGTTTCCCTGAAATTCCAAAGGCAATCAGGAGAGTTTGGTGAAATTTGCTTTTGTAGGCATGCTGCTTTGCAGTCAGTAAGGAAGATGATGTCAAAGTGATTTTAGGAAATGTTCAAGGTCCCTTTTACATGGGCAGCCAGGGGTGGTAAAATCATACAGTTGTACCAACCCCAACCACCCACCTAAAACCTAACATAGAGCTAAAGGGCTCCTAATAAACAGAAGCACTGCTCCAAACACTATAATTTAATGCCTAGTGACTCTGAATACCCTCGGGTGCAAGCATCCAAGGGGTCTGTCCAGCCCTGTGGAAATATCTGCTAGAAAGTAGCACTGGAGCACACACCGGCAGACCGCCCAGTCTCAGTGTATAACAGATCGGCTTCAGCTCATCTCCTCCCATAGCCATTCCCCTCTAATGCATTTCACTCTCCCAAGGGCTTAATCGTAGAGATGCTCTACAATTTACCCCATGGGAGGGTGAAGTGCATTGGAGAGGTATGGCTTCGGAGGAGACAAGCTGAAGCAGATAAGTTATACATTGAGACTGGTAGGTGTCACGAGAGCCATGTACCTGATGTGAGACCGAAGTAGTGGGGAGGCCTCCCTTGCACCTCGGGTCCTTAAAGCCTCTGGAGATGGAGACAGAGACTTGGTGGGGACACCGAGTGGCAGGGGTACCAAGGGTGCAGAGCACCGTGCACTGCTTAATCCGGGATCCGAGCCGAGGTCAAGTCCAGTTGGGCAACGAAGCATAAAAGGGTTAATCAGAAGAATGGTTGAGATCCAAGCCGGGGTCGGTTCCAATCTGGCAGCTGAGTACAAAAGGGGCAAAGAAGTAGAATGGTTAAAGTACAAATCTGAGGTCAAAGGCAAGCAGCAATCAAGAGTAGTCAAACAGTTTTTCAGGTCACAACAGGTTCAGACAGATCACACACTAGCACAGGAAGGGGGACTTAAGATAATCCAGCAATTTGGGAGTGTCTGGGCTTATATAGAGAAGTTTGAGATCACTTCCTGTGCGCCTCCTAGGCATTTTCCTGCCCTTTTCCATCAAGTCTTCTGCGCAGGTGCAGGTTGTCGTCCTGAGGTGTCTTTGGCGCATGCTCATTTGGCACGGATCTCCTCTTGCGGCATTGGTGCACACGTAGTAAGCCCTGGACTCTTACAGGTGGTCTGCCGGTGTGCACTCCAGTGCTACTTTTTGACAGCTAGTGCTAGAGGGAGTTGTACGCATGACTTGGCTGTGATGCCCTGCAGAAATTTTTACATGGCTTGTTGAGTTGACAGGTGGTCAATAGATTGCCAAATGGCAATTCTGAATGGGACCAAAGACAAGACAGGCATTCAGGAGGTGGTAAGATTGTCTCCTGAATAAGGATGAGCTCAGGCGTGTTCGCAACTTCGCATGCTCACACCCGCCAGGAAGCTGACACTGTGCAGCGCTAATCACAGGTAGTGAGACATTTCCGGATCTGTGCAGCCGCGGATCGGGAACTGTCTCACTGCCTGTGATTAGCACTGCAGAGTGTCAGATTCCTGGCGGGTGCGGGGACGTGAAGTTGCGAACACGCCTGAGCTCATCCTTACTCCTTAATGCATGGAAGCTAAGGCTTATCCCCTATCTGAAATGGGATCAACTGCAGATCACTTTTTAAAGAATGCCATAGTGCATTGTGGCCAATTGTGGCCAAACTGTGGCCCCGGGGTCACACAGGCCAAATCACGACAAGTCACACCCTATTGCACTGTTCAAATCGTTGTAATGCCGACTTTGCGGTGCCGCATCAATTTGAAAAAGTAGTTCCGGAACTACTTTTGGTGATTTGCCATGCGACTTGCATAGACATCTATGCATGAAGCCGCACAGATGTCTTCAAAGTCGCATCCAAAGTCGCACAATTTCAAAGCCGCAGTCAATGTGAACGAGGGCTAAATGTTTGATTCTGTTTGCTATTCATGAGGACCCCTTGCTGCTATTTTACAGCATCAGGAGTCGGGAAGCAACGTTTTCCGCACGCGGTAAAGTCTGCACAAGTTTAGACCACACGTTGTTGTGATAAACATTTCCTTCTTTTGGCTGAGAACGACTTTATTCTGTTATTCCTCCCTGATTACGTTCTTCTTCTCTATTGCACACAACAAACTAAACCAAGGCGCTTTGAACAGCCGCGAGTGACAGAAGGCCGAGTTGCTTTCCAACAAACGCAAGGTGCGTTCAATCATTGCTGGATTACCATCAGTAGAACACACTCTTTGACACACAATGACCTTTCTCTTGTACCAGTCTGTGAGATTAATTTGGTCTTTCTGGTTGTTTGATGGGAAAAGTGTGGGGTGATGCCGGTCACAGACATGAGATGGTAGTTGGGAAATGTGCCCGCAGAGTCATCCTTTTGGAGAAAAATGAAGACATTAACAAGCATGAACCATTTAAAGTGGTAGTAAAGTCTAAAGAAAAAATACCTGAGCCCCCTGCAGGTTAATGCCATAATGTGCTGGTATGGACCGCATATTAGCACATTATGGCAGACTTACCTGTCCAATGAAGCCCTCCAGGGGCATGCAGTTACCGCTGCCGGTGCTTCCATCTCCACCCAGTCTTCCTTCTGGGTTTGCACACTTTGGCCCTCCAGTGGCATGCAGGTACCTCTTTTGGGTACAACGTTATTGTGTGAAGCACATCTACCAAGACTCTCTGATGTGTCCTATGGTGTGACTTTGGTGGTTCTCAAATAAACACTCCAGCAGCACCCCACGGAAACTGCCTTAGGCCCCTTTCACACGAGGCGGATCCACTTCCACGGAGTCCGCCTCTGTCCGCCGGCTCAGCGGGAGATCTCTCCGTTGAACTCCGCTGAGCCAGCGGATGACAGGTCCCTCTCTGCTCACTGAGCGGTGAGGGGCTTGTCCAGCGCCGCTGGTCTCTATGAAGAGATCGGATGAAAACGGACAGCGTGTCCGTTTTCATCAGATCTCACCCGTTACGATCCTCCAGCGACGGATCCGGGCGTAGGGCCATCCGTCTGCTTTTGGCGGATCGGAATGGGTCGGATGTCAACGGACATGTCTCCGCTGACATCTGTCACTCCATAGACCAGCATGGAGCGCCCGTTCAGGTCCGCCATCAAAACTGACAGGCGGACCGGAGCGGTCCGTTAGTGTGAAAGGGGCCTTACTAAAACTCACTAACGATTTACTAACTGTTAAAACCAACAGCCAGTACTCCATACTGCTACTACTTGACCTCTCTGCGGCCTTTGATACTGTTGACCACCCGCTCCTTCTCAATAAACTACATTCCCTTGGCCTCCAAGGTTCTGCTCTATCCTGGTTCTCTGCCTATCTATCACAGTGCTCCTTCAGTGTTACCTACAACTCTGTCTCCTCCTCTCCATTGCCCCTTTCTGTGGGGGACCCCAAGGCTCTGTTCTTGGACCCCTTCTCTTCTCTATCTACACCGCCTCCCTTGGTCACTTGATAACCACCCATGGCTTCCAATACCACTTATACGCCGATGTCACCCAAATCTATCTGTCTACTCCTCACCTCACTCCTTCAGTGTTACCTACAACTCTGTCTCCTCCTCTCCATTGCCCCTTTCTGTTGGGGACCCCCAAGGCTCTGTTCTTGGACCCCTTCTCTTCTCTATCTACACCTACTCCCTTGGTCACTTTATAACCGCCCACGGCTTTCAATACCACTTATACGCCGATGACACCCAAATCTATCTCTCTACTCCTCACCTCACTCCTTCAGTCTCCTCTCGCATTACTAACTTACTAGCTGACATATCAGCGTGGATGTCACACCACTTCCTTAAACCAGGGCTTTTTTTCAGCTGGAACTTGGTGGAACTCAGTTCCACTACCACTGGCTCAGGCTCTTTGCTCCCTGCTCACCACTATTACTTGTAAACACAGAAGTCCGGCTTCTGTGTTTACCAGTGATAGCTTTTCTCCAACAGATCTGCAAATTGCAAGATGGCATCAAGGGAGGTGCAAGTGACGGGATTCATTGTGAATGCTGACACCCCCACTAGATGATCTGCAAGCGAGGGAGGAGGTACCACCTACAGTGTGTGGAAAGGTACTAGAGCTGGCTGGATGCTTCAGTTTAATACAGCAACAAAAATAATAAATCATGTGGAAGATGATGGAGCTTTTAAGAAGGAGGGGAGGTTGCATGCAGAGATCAGAACTGAAGAGGGGTGAATGTGAGATGTGGATGGGAGATGCAGAGGTGAGCAGTTGTGGAAGAAGGCTGAATTATGCACTCTATATGCAGCACACCCCTGAACTCGGCACTATGTACATAAAGCACCCCCCAAACTCTGCAAATAGTGCACTCCTGAACTCTGCACTTTGTGGGAACCCCCCCCCCCCCCAGAATTCTGCACTCTTACACTGTAACTAAATGCACTCCTGGTATTTAATGCCCCTTTAAGGCCCTCCCACTGTTAGTGGTGAAATTTGACCACACCCACTATTTGATACGGTTTAGAGGGTGTGTGGGTGTGTGTAAGGGGAGGGGGGTGTTGGTGTTCATGGTTGAGTTCCTGCACCTATTTTCTGAGAAAAAAAGCCCTGCCCTAAACTAAATCTCTCTAAAACTGAGCTATTAACCGCTTCCCGACCGCCTCATGTACATAATATACGTGAGCAGAATGGCACGGGCAGGCAAAATCCCGTACCTGTACGGGATTTTTTAAATGCCTGCCCGTGGGTCGGGAGCTCCGTGACCCCGGCCGCGGGACCAGCGGACCCGATCGCCGCTGGTGTCCCGCGATCGGGTCACGGAGCTGAAGAACGGGGAGAGGTCTGTGTAAACAAACCTCTCCCCGCGCTTCCTACTCTGCCTGTCATTGATTGGCTGTTCCCGGTCATCGGGAAAGCCGATCAATGACATCAGATGTCAGCCCCGCCCCTAATGTAAAAAAAACACACACGTCACAGCCCATAACCCCTCCCCTCCCCCTAGTGGTTAACCCTTTCACTACAACTGTCATTTATACAGGAATCAATGCATTTAAATAGCATTGATTGCTGTATAAATGACCCAAAAATGTGTCAAAAATGTCCGATGTGTCCGCCATAATGTCGCAGTCACAATAAAAATCGCTGATCGCCGCCATTACTAGTAAAAAAAAAAATATTAAATATTAATAAAAATGCTATAAAACTATCCCCTATTTTGTAAACGCTATAACTTTTGCGCAAACCAATCAATAATTGCTAATTGCGATTTTTTTTTACCAAAAATATGTAGAATACGTATCGGCCGAAACTGAGGAAAAAAAATGTTTTTTTATATGTTTTTTTGGGGATATTTATTATAGCAAAAAGCAAAAAATATTGCATTTTTTTCAAAATTGTCGCTCTATTTTTGTTTATAGCGCAAAAAATAAAAACCGCAGGGGCGATCAAATACCACCAAAAGAAAGCTCTATTTGTGGGAAAAAAAGGACGCCAATTTTGTTTTGGAGCCACGTCGCACGACCGCGCAATTGTCAGTTAAAGCAACGCAGTGCCGAATCGCAAAAAGGGGCCTGGTCCTTTGGCTGCCAATTGGTCCGGGGCTGAAGTGGTTAATATCCCCTACTACTATTCCTAAATACAGTGGAACCTTGGTTTATGAGTAACGTGGTTAACAAGCTTTTTGAAAGACGAGCACCTTTTTTTTTTTTTTTTATTCTGACTTGGTTTGCGAGTGTTGTCTGCAGAATTCAAGCTAATGTGGTGTGCAGTACCGCATTTGGCCTAGAGGTGCGGGGGCGCCGGGGACACAGTTGGAGCGGTTCAGAGCCATTCAGAAATACTCAGAATGACTCGGAAATACTATTTGGAAAAACCCCTAAATACTCAGTTCCCGATTGTTTCCGAGCCTTTCCGAGTTCAGCCGAGCTGTCCCCGAGTATTTCCGAGGCTCTCCGGCGCCCCCCCCCATCTCTGGCCACATGCGATATTGCATACAATAGAAGTCAATGCGGAACTAATTATCTTCGTTTCCATTGACTTCTATGGGGAAACTCACTTTGATATGCGAGTGCTTTGGATTACAAGCATTCTCCTGGAACGGATTATGCTCGTAATCCAAAATTGCACTGTATTAGCTTGTGACATTTTATGACTGCAGCAATTTAAAAATTGGATGAAACGTTGGGCCCTGTAAAACACTTTCTTATAGCTAAATAGTGCATTTTCTATACAACTATATAGATCAGGCCTGGAAGAAAAGAAGAAATCCTGGACGGCCGCACACCTCTGAAGGCGTCTTTATTGTTGCGATAAAACCCAACACAGTAGCCTCATATACAAAAAGGGTCAAAGACAAGCAGCTAACGCATTTCACACCAGACCATGGTGCTTAATCATAGCTGTGATTAAGCACCATGGTCTGGTGTGAAACGCGTTAGCTGCTTGTCCATGTCCCTTTATGTATGTGAGGTTACTGTATTGGATTTTATCGCAACAATAAAGACACCTTCAGCGGTGTGCGGCCGTCCAGGATTTCTTCTTTTCTTCCAAGTTTGTGCAGAGCCAGCACCTGCGAACTCATAATAGGGTGGGTGTTTCCTAAAAGGTCTGGAGCTTTTTGGAGCGGCGATCCCTTTTCCCATATATAGACCAGGCCAAAATGAGGGACAAATGAGGAGGAAAGAAGGACAGAGGGACTTTGTTCCAAATCCGGGACAGTCCCTCCAAATCCGGGACAGTCCCTCCAAACCCGGGACAGTCCCTCCAAACCCGGGACAGTCCCTCCAAATCTGGTATAGTCCCTCCAAATCCGGGACAGTCCCTTCAAATCTGGGATAGTCCCTCCAAATCTGGTAAAGTCCCTCCAAATCCGGGACAGTCCCTCCAAACCCGGGACAGTCCCTCCAAACCCGGGAAAGTCCCTCCAAACCCGGGACAGTCCCTCCAAATCCGTGACAGTCCCTCCAAATCCAGGACAGTCCCTCCAAATCCAGGACAGTCCCTCCAAACCCGGGACAGTCCCTCCAAATCCGGGACAGTCCCTCCAAACCCGGGACAGTCCCTCCAAACCCGGGACAGTCCCTCCAAATCTGGTATAGTCCCTCCAAATCCGGGACAGTCCCTTCAAATCTGGGATAGTCCCTCCAAATCTGGTAAAGTCCCTCCAAATCCGGGACAGTCCCTCCAAATCCGGGACAGTCCCTCCAAACCCGGGACAGTCCCTCCAAACCCGGGAAAGTCCCTCCAAACCCGGGACAGTCCCTCCAAATCCGTGACAGTCCCTCCAAATCCAGGACAGTCCCTCCAAATCCAGGACAGTCCCTCCAAACCCGGGACAGTCCCTCCAAATCCGGGACAGTCCCTCCAAATCTGGGATAGTCCCTCCAAACCCGGGACAGTCCCTCCAAATCCGGGACAGTCTGGGAGCTATGATATGATCGGTGCATTTCAATATAAAACTTTTTTCAGCTCTAACCGTCTAACTTTGGCAACTATGTAACTATTTTTTATTCAGCTATTCTGGAAAATTAGTTGGATCAGAAAAGAGGGGGTGGCGGTCGAATCACGCAGCGCCCAAGAGTTTTTTTCGTTTAAGAAGGATCGCGGCTGGTGAAAAACTTAAAGAAAACTTTCCACGAGGCGTTAAATTAAACTTTGGCTCGCTTGTGCGCAGACAGCCCCCTCGAACGCACTTTCTATTGTATTTTAATAGAAGCATTGATGTATTATCCAGACCGGGGCGCGAACCTCCACAAAAAAAAAAAAAGCCAAGCCGTCTCCGACAAAGGAAGGATTTCAGAACTATTTCAGACCCGCCATGAAATATCTCCGACCTCACACATGAACTATTTTAAAACTCATATTCTAGGCAGGCGGCTCGCATGATTTAAATACTGCGGATATCATTTTCTCTCCCTCCGTTGGCTTCCTTTTAAAACTTTGTGAGCTCACTGTGAACTGTAATCTTAAAAGCAATCATTGCCGAGACATTATATGAAATATTTATATCGTACCTCTGTCCCCCCCCCCCCCCCCCCCCTCCAGCCTGGGAGTCGGATATTAAGGGAACATATTGACTTCTCCTATTTTATTGCAGATTGTTTTGCCGGCGGTCGGTGTTGGAGACGGTTGGGTTATGTCAGCGGTATTCCGAGCCACAAAACCGGCTGAGATTCCCGTTCAGCGATGGGATGTTTAGCCGTGAAACCCAGATACTCAAATAAGGGAATGTCTGCCTCAGCAATTTTTATTTTTTATTTTTTTGCTAGGGCAAAATACATTTTAACCACTTGCCGACTGACTTACGCCGATATACGTCGGCAAAGCGGCACGGGTGCGCAAAACAGCGTACCCGTACGTCACTGCGCCATCTCGATGTCTGCCGGTGGCCCACAATCGTGACACGGAGAGGCAGAACGGGGAGATGCCTATGGTGCAAGGATTTTTGACACCCTAGGCAAAACCTAATTTTGCTGCCCCCCTTGGCTCCACCCCTGACCCCCACCCCCTGTGTCCTGCCCGTGTATACCCCACCTTTTTAATGAAGCGCCCATCAAATGCAGCCTCACCAGCGCCCATCAAATGCAGCCTCACCAGCGCCCATCAATGCAGCCTCACCAGCGCCCATCAATGCAGCCTCACCAGCACCCATCAATGCAGCCTACCAGTGCCCATCAATGCAGCCTCACCAGCGCCCATCAAATACACCCTCACCAGCACCTGTCAAATGCAGCCTCACCAGTGCCCATCAATGCAGCCTCACCAGCGCCCATCAATCCAGCCTCACCAGCGCCCATCAATTGCAGCCTCACCAGCGCCCATCAATGCAGCCTCACCAGCGCCCATCAAATGCAACCTCACCAGTGCCCATCAATGCAGCCTACCAGTGCCCATCAATGCAGCCTACCAGTGCCCATCAATGCAGCCTACCAGTGCCCATCAATGCAGCCTCACCAGCGCCCATCAATGCAGCCTACCAGTGCCCATCAATGCAGCCTCACCAGCGCCCATCAAATACACCCTCACCAGTGCCCGTCAAATGCAGCCTCACCAGCACCTGTCAAATGCAGCCTCACCAGTGCCCATCAATGCAGCCTCACCAGCGCCCATCAATCCAGCCTCACCAGCGCCCATCAAACGCAACCTCACCAGTGCCCATCAATGCAGCCTCACCAGCGCTCATCAATGCAGCCTCACCAGCGCCCATCAATGCAACCTCACCAGTGCCCATCAAATTCAGCCTCACCAGCGCCCATCAATGCAGACTCACCAGCACCCATCAAATGCATCCTCACCAGCGCCCATCAATGCAGCCTCACCAGCACACATCAAATGCAGCCTCACCAACGCCCATCAAATGCAGCCTCACCAGCGCTCATCAATGCAGCCTCACCAGCGCTCATCAATGCAGCCTCACCAGCGCTCATCAATGCAGCCTCACCAGCACCCATCAAATGCAGCCTACCAACGCCCATCAATGCAGCCTCACCAGCGCCCATCAATGCAACCTCACCAGTGCTCATCAAATTCAGCCTCACCAGCACCCATCAATGCAGCCTCACCAGCACCCATCAAATGCAGCCTCACCAGCACCCATAAATGCAGCCTCACCAGCACACATCAAATGCAGCCTCACCAGCACCCATCAAATGCAGCCTACCAACGCCCATCAATGCAGCCTCACCAGCGCTCATCAATGCAGCCTCACCAGCGCCTTTCAATGCAGCCTCACCAGCGCACATCAAATGCAGCCTCACCAGCGTCCATCAAATGCAGCCTACCAACGCTCATCAATGCAGCCTCACCAGCGCCTATCAATGCAACCTCACCAGTGCCCATCAAATTCAGCCTCACCAGCGCCCGTCAATGCAGCCTTGGACATAGGACACTCACTCACCTTCTTTTTGGGAGATTTGATATCACTGCCTTTGCTTTGGGGCTACTTATCAACCTTTTTGGGACTACCTTTTTATTTTATTATATTTTTTTTCGGGCTGTGAAATTTAAAGATTCCTCGATTAATCGTTAATTTTTTTGATCGATTAAAATTCTTTTGATTGGTACTCACCTCTCCGCCGGATTTTCCGGGTCTTCAGGGAGTTCCGTCGGAGAGCCGGTGACGTCACGGACATCGACATCACCGGACTCCTCCCCCTTCCCCAAGTGCCTCCGTCTGCTAACGAAGGGAAGGGGGGAGGAGTCCGGTGAGGTTGAAGTTCTGATTGAACGTAACGCGTACGGGGGAGGAGCTACGCATGACGTCACCCGCTGCTGCCCTACGGAACTAACACGATTGTCGGCTTTACATGCTGTGTTTTTATCATTTTTATGTGAGTAGTTTGTGTTTGAACACAAAAATGAAATCTTATACTTAAAGAGGAGGTCCACCTGAAAAAATTTTTTTAAAAGTCAGCAGCTACAAATACTGCAGCTGCTGACTTTTAATAAATGGACACTTACCTGTTCCAGGTTCCAGCGATGTCGGCAGAAGATGACGAAGAAGAAGATCGCTCGTCTCTCGGCTGCCCCCGCCGCCATCCTCTGGCAGGGAATCAGGAAGTGAAGCTTGCGGCTTCACTGCCCGGTTCCCTACTGTGCATGCGCGAGTCGCGATGCGCGTCTTTATTGGTCCCCGTTGTGTCCTGGGAACTGTGTGTTTCCCAAGACACAACGGGGCATCTTCGGATATGGGCGGCCCAGCTTCGGCTAGCTAGTCCCGGAAGTGGGCGCAGATACCTGTATTATACAGGTATCTGCACCCCCCTCCCCCCTGAAAGGTGCCAATTGTGGCACCGGAGGGGGGAGGAATCCGATAAGCGGAAGTTCCACTTTAGGGTGGAGCTCTTTTCTTTCTACCCATGACCCGGCGTCCTTGCTGAGATCTAAGGAGACGTGAGAGAAGTTTATGGTCCGTGTTAGCCCTTTTGATACCCGCTTGCATGACCATGACCGTGATTCGTTAGACCGGAGGTGGAGGGATTGTCACGCTACTGTGGAAAACGAATGACTTACGTCAGTGCTACAGTTTGAATTTAAAACGTATTTGTGTGAACTGTGAAGTTAAGTCATGGATTGTGGAAACTAACTAGTGTCGGGTGATTGTATATAGTGTATACCACATTTACCACTGACTAATGCAGAGTTGCAATGCAAGGAGATCAGCTAAAAGTAGTTGGATCTGTATGTGCGTTATAATTAATCGAAATTAGTCGATTAATCGATTAAAAAAAGAATCGAACACGAAAATTGTAATCAGTAACAGCCCTCATTTTTTTTTATTATATATTCACATTGGATATTATTTTTGTATATCATGTGTTTAGAGTATTTTAGCCCCGGCATTACTTTTAATTCACACCCACCTTATTGCATTTCTACTCTCTCGGCTTTCCGAAACTATGTATCATCAAGTAGTCTCCACAGGCTGATTGGCCCATGAATTGTAAGTCACAGAAGGTTGGAGTAGAATCCTACGTGCTTTAGACTGATTTAATTCACTTTTTTGCCAGCTCTTGGATAAATTACAGCGCAATCACTTTGCATTTCCAAGCTACTCGTATTCAGATGATATCCCGCTTTAAGTAGGCTCCTGGCGCAGTGGACTTCGTAATTAACATGACCCCACCGCCGACCCTCTGCTCCAGGTAGTTAGCCAAGATACTTGTCAGAAAGATTATTATCTTTACAATCAGCCTGGGGGAATTGAGCCGCAATTACAGGACAAAACCGGTTACAAGGCGAGAGACGGAGAACCAGATTTAAATACTGAAATTGGGTGAAGCTAACAGTACCGATTGGGAAATTACTGTGATTTTTTTGTTTTTGGTTTCGGCTTTTTTTTTTTTTTTTTACTCTAGACATTCTTTTATCTTGGAAAAGAAATTCAGGACAGATATCAAATGAAATGATATTTGTATTTTACTTGAATGATTCACCACCTGAATGAATACATCTTTTGGTGAGATCCAGCTGTAGGCGCACGCGTTAGATTGATGGCTACGGGAAATACAAACTGAAATGTATACTTCTTTCCAAATGAAAGGCCATATTTTAGAGTGGTACTTTGTAGGAAGGGTTAGAACCTCTGAAAAGTGTTTGAGAGAATGAGAGTGCCACACGTTTTATGGTCTCTCCGCACTTTTTAGTCTACTCTGGGGATCTCCAGGGATATCCTGGTTCAAAAAGCCTCTAAAATTTAGATCTAAAGCCTCATCCTTTCGGTTTTTGGTCCAGTGATCTACCAACAAAGATATTGTAGGGCTAGAACGTCTATCATATTTTCATTACTAGAGTGGGCAGTGGTGTCACGAGGGCCACGTATCTGAGGTGAGACCGAAGTAGTCGGGAGCCCTCCCTTACACCTCGGGTCCTTGAAGCCTCTGGAGATGGAGACAGAGACTTGGTGGACACCGAGTGGCACGGGTACCAGGGGTGCGGAGCACCATGCAAGCCTTAGTCCGAGATCCGAGCCGAGGTCAAGTCCAGTTTGGCAACGAAGTATGAAATGGTTAATCAGAAGAAGAATGATCGAGATCCAAGCCGGGGTCGGTTCCAATCTGGCAGCTGAGTACAAAAGGGGCAAAGAAGTAGAATGGTCAAGGTACAAATCCGAGGTCAATGGCCAGCAGCAATCAAAAGTAGTCAAACAGGTTTTCAGGTCACAACAAGTTCAGACAGATCACCCACTAGCACAGGAACAAGGAGGGACTGAAGATAATCCAGCAATTTGGCAGTGTCTGGGCTGGGCTTATGTAGGGAAGATTGAGGTCACTTCCAGTGTGCCTCCTGGGCATTTTCCCGCCATTTTTCATCAGGTTGAAGTCACTTCCTGTGAGCCTCCTGGGCTTTTTCATCAGGTCTTCTGCGCAGGTGCGGGTTGGCGCACTGAGGCGTCTTTGGCACATGCTCAGTTGGCACCAGGGGCGTTGCTAGGTCTACAAAAGATCTGGGGCTAGAGCCCATAGGTACATAGTAAAGAAAGTCATACACTTGGGTGGACATACACATGTATATAATATACGTGTGTGTGTGTATATATCCCCAGAGAGTCCCCCTTTACATGAGGGTTCCCAGAGAACCCCCCCTTACATTAGGATTCCCAGAGAGCCTCCCCCTTGCATCAGGTTTCCCAGAGAGCCTTCCCCATTGCATCAGGGTCCCCAGAGAGCCTCCCCCTTGCATCAGGGTCCCCCAGAGAGCCTCCTCCTTGCATCAGGGTTCCCAGAGAGCCTCCCCCTTGCATCAGGGTCCCCAGAGAGCCTCCCCCTTGCATCAGGGTCCCCAGAGAGCCCCCCCTCCTCTTGGGGACCCCTGCAGAGACTCGGGGCTATGGACGCCAGATTCGGGGCTATAGCCCCAAAAGCCACCCCCTAGCGACGCCACTGGTTGGCACGGATTTCTTCTTGTGCCAGCGCGCTATTGGTGCATGCACGCTATTGGTGCAGTCCTGGACTCCTACAAGTGGTGACTGGTGTTCAATATTTTGGGGGGGGGGGGGGCGGCCAACAAAACCTGCTCGCGATTGCTCGATCGCACTACACCACCGGTGCTCGATCAATCGCGAAGGCGGCGTACCTTGGCCTTACCTTATGCTGCAGTAGAGAAGCGGGGAGGAGGACAATGAATACACTTTTTTGAATTAAAAAATAAGACAACAGTAAAGTTAGCCCCTTTTTTTTTATATTGTGAAAGATAATGTTACGCCAAGTAAATTGATACCCAACATGACACACTTCAAAATTGTGCCCGCTCTTGGAATGGCGACAAACTTTTACCCTTAAAAATGTCACAAAAGGCGATGTTTAAGAAATTCTACAGGCTGCATGTTTTGAGTTACAGAGGAGGTCTAGGGCTAGAATTATTGCTCTCGCTCTAACGATCGCAGTGAAGCCTCACATGTGTAGTCTGAACACTGTTTTCATATGCGGGCGGTACTCACGTATTCGTTCGCTTCTGCACGTGAGCTTGTCGGGACGGGGCGCGTTTAAAAAAAAAAAAAATGCTTATTTATTTTACCTTTTATTTTACATTTTTACGCAGTTTAAAAAAAAAAAAATGTTGTCACTTTTATTCCTATTATTGCTCTCGCTCTAACGATCGCGGTGAAGCCTCACATGTGTAGTTTGAACACTGTTTTCATATGCGGGCGCTACTCACGTATTCGTTCGCTTCTGCACGTGAGCTCGTTGGGACGGGGCGCGTTTAAAAAAAAAAAATTCTTATTTATTTTACCTTTTATTTTTATTTTAAATTTTTACGCAGTTTTTTAAAAAAAAAAAAATGTTGTCACTTTTATTCCTATTACAAGGAATGTAAACATCCCTTGTAATAGAAAAAAAGCATGACAGGTCCTCTTAAATATGAGATCTGGGAGTCAAAAATACCTCACATCTCATATTTACACTAAAATGCAATAAAAAAAATGGCATTTAAAAAAAATTAAAAAAATTAACCCTTTAAGAGCTATGGGCGGAAGTGACGTTTTGTATTGTTATGGAGACGGGTGGGGGCCATTTTCCCCCCACTCATCTCTATGCCCAGCAAGGGTGGCGATCCGTTCGCCTCCGCAGCTGCCGACGGCTCCGCTAAGTGGCGGAGGGCACCAGAGCGTGGCGGGAGGGGGGGGCCCTCTCCCGTCGCCAGTAAAAGTGATCTTGCAGCGAATCCTCCGCAGAGACCACTTTTATCTTGTACCGGACCGCTCACTGAAGAAGAGGATACCGGGGTTATGGTAGCTAGCTGCTGCCATAACAACGATACTCCTCTTTAAACAGCCGACGCATAACGACGGTGGGCGGTCCGGAAGTGGTTAATATACACTCACTGCCATGTCTTCATTCCGCTAAGTCTTCAGTAGAACATGTAAATGATTATTGAGGAACGGCCGAGCGAGCGGTGGCTTTCCATTGGTTAGAAAGAACGACTGACGCTGTTTTCAGCCAATTAAACCGCAGAATCAACCACATTAATTCTGCTGCTGTGTTTTTTGTTTGGTGCCCATCTATTTTCAGTAGAGCGCACTGAATCAGGGGAAATCTTTGCTTCTTAATTTTGTTGGATAGATGTACCTTTATCCACCTGCTCCGCACTAAATACCCCAAGGGAGGCGCTGTTAGCTGAAATCAGATGTATACATCTGTTACTTTCTTTTGCATGATTACACCGGCTGATGGTCCATCGACTGTAAAGTAATTTCCACTTGCCATCTGAGCCAATTCTTACATTTCCCTCATATATGTAAAAATCTGTGATTTTTTTTTTTGCTAGGAAATTACTCAGAACCCCCAAACATTATATATTTTCTAGCAGGGACCCTAGGGAATAAAATGCCGGTTGTTGCAATTTTTTATGTCACGCAGTGTTTTAGGGGAAAAAAAACCCTTTTTTTTTTTTTATTTTATTTCTTTTACATTCAAGAAAAACACTAAAGGTAGCCCAATTTTTGTTATATAATGTGAAAGATGATGTTACGCCGAGTAAATAGATACCCAACATGTCACGCTTTAAAATTGCGCACACTCGTGGAATGGTGACAGACTTTCGGTACTAAAAAATCCCCAAAAAATTTAGGTTACCAGTTTAGGGTTACAGAGGTGGTCTTCCACTACTTCATGTAAAATGCCGTTTAGGTGCGACCTACCTATGCGTGCGAGCACGAGGGGATGGGGGGCGCTTTACTTTTTTATTTACTGTTTATTTTTGTTTTTATTTTTATTTTTTTACATTTTTATTTCATTCCTTTTATTACTATTACAAGGAATGTAAACACCCCTTGTAGGTATGAACACCTAGGGGTGTTTACTACCCCTTGTAGTAAACACCCCTAGGAATAGAGTATGATAGACATGTGCAATTCGTTTCGTATTTTTTTTCGTTTTTTCGTTTTTTTTTTTTCGTTATTTTCGTTCGTTCGTTTTCGTACGAAAGAACGAAGCGTTCGAATCGTACGAATCCGGATAAAGAATCGTTCGAATCGTACGAATCCGATTAACGAATCATTCGAATCGAACGAATCCGAAAAACAACGAAAATCCGAAAAAAAAACAAATTAGAAACAACGAATGTACGAATGAAGAAAATCCGAAAAACGAAAACGAACGAAAAAATTCGTACATTCGTAACTTTTTTTTTTTTGTTGAATTGGTAATTTTCCGTGTCCCTTACAATGGTGCTGCTTAACGTGCTTCGAATGGATTGAACAAAAAAATTTGTACATTCGTAACTTTTTTTTTTCGATTCGTAACTTTTTTTTTTCGATTCATAGTTTCATAGTTAGTAAGGTTGAATAAAGACATCAGTCCATCCAGTTCAACCTGAGTTTGTGTCTACAATTGTCCCCATCCCTGTACATTGCACACTCACATCAGTCCCTACCCTCAAGGAGCCCACAATCCAATGTCCCCATTCATATACTAGGGCCAGTTTTTGGATAGAAGCCAATTAACCTACCAGCATGTCTTTGGATTGTGGGAGGAAACCGGAGTACCCGGAGGAAACCCATGCAGGCACCGGGAGAACATGCAAACTCCAGGCAGGAAGTGTCGTGGTTGGGATTCGAACCAGCGACCCTTCTTACTGCAAGGTGAGAGTGCTAACCACTACACCACTGTGCCGCCCATAGATTCGTAACTTTTTTTTTCGATTCGTAACTTTTTTTATTTTTTTTTCGATTCGTAATTTTCCGTGTCCCTTACAATGGCGTGGCTTAACGTGCTTCGAATGGATTGAACAAAAAAATTCGTACATTCGTAACTTTTTTTTTGATTCGTAACTTTTTTTTTTCGATTCGTAACTTTTTTTTTCGATTCGTAAATTATTAAAATGTAATAATAGCACACACATTACATAAAATTATGAATTATGCCTCGATTATGAATCTACGAATGTTACGAATGTACGAATAAATACGAATGCGTCCGAAAATGAAACTAACGAAAAAACGAATCAACGAAAAAATAACTCTTACGAATGTAAGAATCGTTACGAACACGAACACCGACGACTTACAAATGTACGAATCGTTACGAATACGAACACTGACGACTTACAAATGTACGAATCATAGTTTTATAGTTTTATAGTTTTATAGTTAGTAAGGTTGAATAAAGACATCAGTCCATCCAGTTCAACCTGAGCGAATGTCTACAATTGTCCCCATCCCTGTACATTGCATACTCACATCAGTCCCTACCCTCAAGGAGCCCACAATCCAAGGTCCCCATTTATATACTAGGGCCAATTTTTGGACAGAAGCCAATTAACCTACCTGCATGTCTTTGGATTGTGGGAGGAAACCGGAGTACCCGGAGGAAACCCACGCAGGCACAGGGAGAACATGCAAACTCCAGGCAGGAAGTGTCGTGGTTGGGATTCAAACCAGCGACCCTTCTTACTGCTAGGCGAGAGTGCTAACCACTACACCACTGTGCCACCCATCGTTATGAATACGAACACTGGCGACTTACGAATGTACGAATCGTTACGAATCAACCGAAACGAAAAAAACTAAACGAAAATAAACATATTTTTTTCGGAAACGAAAAAAACAAAACGAAAATAAACGAATTTTTTTCGGAAACGAAAAAAAACGAAACGAAAATAAACAAATTTTTTTGTTGTGCACATGTCTAGAGTATGACAGGTCCTCTTTACAGAGAGATCTGGGGTCTATGAGTCCCCAGATCTCACCTCTATGCCAGAAAGCCTGAGATCGAAAAAAAAAAGATCTCATGCTTTCCAGCTAAAAAGATAAATAAAAAAATTTCAGTGTTTACATCTGCCGGTTCCTGGAAGTGATGTCATGACGTTGCTTCCAGCCTCTGAGGGTCATAGAGATGGCCTGGGATCACCTGGTCCATGACCAGCTCTATGGTAAACTGCCGACACTGGCAGTTTCATTCTCCGGCTCGCCAATCGCACGGGCTAGCCTGGAGAAGAACTGGAGGGCGACAGGAGGGGGGGTGGTGTCTCCTCCCGATGTCTGTAAAAGCAATCAAGCAGCTAAAGAGCCACTACGATAGCTTTTACTTTGCAGGGAAAGATATCTGAGTGATGCCTGCAGCTGCACCCATCATTCAGATATCTCCACTTGAAGCCCAGGACGTCATATGACAGCCTCCCAAATGTTCCTAAAATTTCTTGGACAATCATTTAAAGATTAATTTATTGGGTATTTTTTGCAGTCAGGTTTATATTTATTTTCACCTGTTTAGCTGCATTGAGAATGACTCTGAAGGTCAGAGCTGACAGGTCCTCGGAGTACATTACATTCCTTGGGTGGATGGAGCTGTCCGCTGCTTGGGTGCTGAAAATGTTCAAGAAATGCAGTCAGGAGGATGAACATCCCCAGTGGCGGCCCCTCCATTAGGGACACCCGAGCACCGCCCCCTCTATCCACGGCTGCCACCCCCATGCTCTATCCGCGGCCGCTATTTTGCCAAAACCTCCACCCCCTATTCATGCGTTCTAACCCCTTTCAGGACGCATGAATTACAGCGGCGGGGGTGTTTTTTTGAAGCACCTGATAATAGGATTCAAAATACGGTGGGCTCGTGGCGCAGAGCATTGCGCCAGGAGCCCACCCGGGTGTGACAACAGCGAATGAATATCCGCTATTGAAACACTGATCCTCAATCCAGCCAATCAGAAGCAGGTCTGAGACCCGTTTTCTGATTGGCCAAAAAGAGAGTCCCTAATGCCCGCTGAGGAGGAGGGAGGAAACGGAGGCCACCGCAATGCCCGTGGAGAGCAGGGGAAGGGAAAGCTGATGCCGCTGCCAGCAAACAAGGTAAGCCGCGGGTGAAGCCCGGGAGAAGCGATGCCCTTCATAGAAGGAGTAAGTGCACCAGACCCACCTGACCAACTGTTTGACTGGTGGGGGGGAGTGTTACTATTTGCCCCCCCCCCCCCCGAAAAAAATAACCACCGGCCCGCCACAGAACATCACCAAAATTAGGGATCAGAGTGGTAAGAATCTGCTACAATAGTCTGCCCCTGAAATCCAGGAGCAATGTCTTGTCACCCCCTAATCACCCCGTGTACATCATTGGTGTCAGTGGGAGGAATAGTGCCCCATCATTGGTGTCAGTAGGAGGAATAATGCCCATCATTGGTGTCAGTAGGAGGAATAATGCCCCATCATTGGTGTCAGTAGGAGGAATAATGTCCCATCATTGGTGTCAGTGGGAGGAATAATGCCCCATCATTGGTGTCAGTGGGAGGAATAATTCCCCATCATTGGTGTCAGTGGGAGGAATAGTGCCCCATCATTGGTGTCAGTGGGAGGAATAATGCCCCATCATTGGTGTCAGTAGGAGGAATAATGACCCATTATTGGTGTCAGTGGGAGGAATAATGCCCCATCATCGGTGGCAGTGGGAGGAATAATTCCCCATCATTGGTGTCAGTGGGGAAAATAGTTCCCCCTATTGTTGGTGTCAGTAGGAGGAATAGTGCCCCAAGGGCCAGATAAAGGCAAGCAAAGGGCCACATCCGGCCCTATGGCCGCAATTTAGAGACCACTACTATAGAGGAAAAGTTTCTGATCCAATAAGCCCCCCCCCCCCCCCCCTCGTTCCCCGCTCCGCCTGCGGCGCTGGCATTCTTACTGTGGGCACCGGCTGTGGCTTCATTGCGTGAGCGGCACCACGCGTCCGTGTCCCATATGACTGACTGCACCGAGGGGAAGTGATGTCAGTGCCCGGGCACTGAAGGAGGCAGGCAGACTACGAGTGACCCCCTAGCAACAAGCATTTAGTTGAGTAAAAAAAAAAAAAAAAAAATCCCAATTATTTATTTTTTTATGAATTTTAAGCTATTTTTATTTTTTTTGCCTGAAACACCACTAATAAAAAAAAAAGTCTTGCCTTTTGCATTACTTTCGGTACAATCCTCGCATTGATGTCCCCAGATAGGAAGTGAAGGTAAACATGCCCAATAGGGATACAAACAAAAACCTACCAGAAGTCCTATCCCTTCCCCCACCTCCAAACATTTTTAAAATAGGACCAAATATTAGCAACATATGCAAACTCCATAGAGAGGGTAATGTATGCACTTTGTACAGCAATGACAGAGAATAGAAGTCCCATCACCACCAACTCCTGACTTCAGGGCCGTTTTTAAGGCAGGGCAAAAGGGGCAGCTGCCCTGGGCTCTGTCATTGTTGTGGGGCCCAAAGCAGCTGCCTCATACTTGCCAACTATCCTGGTTTAAATTCCCTCGTCCTTTGAGGCTTTAGTCCCGTGATGTGTCCCAATATCTCAGTGTGAAGTGCTGCTACTAATGCTGCCCAGCTTTGCCCTTTTGTTGTGTACAGATGACTCGACTGCAGACCCTGTGTTTACATGTAAATTACCGACATTCATATGTAAATAGTGGTGGCATTCATATGTAAATAGCGGAGGCATTGATATGTATATCATGCCCCCTGAGGTCATATACACAGTAATCTCTAGCAGCCAATCAACAAGCAAAAATCATGTGCTGTAACCTCTTGCAACGATACACAAGAGGTGTAATGATACACTGTAACCACTAGCAACCAGTCAGTGAGCGGTAATGATACACTGTAACCTCTGGCAACCAGTCAGTGAGCGTAATGATACACTGTAACCACTAGCAACCAGTCAGTGAGCGGTGATGATACACTGTAACCTCTGGCAACCAGTCAGTGAGTGGTAATGATACACTGTAACCACTAGCAACCAGTCAGTGAGCGGTGATGATACACTGTAACCTCTAGCAACCAGTCAGTGAGCGGTAATGATACACTGTAACCACTAGCAACCAGTCAGTGAGCGGTGATGATACACTGTAACCTCTAGCAACCAGTCAGTGAGCGGTAATGATACACTGTAACCACTAGCAACCAGTCAGTGAGCGGTGATGATACACTGTAACCTCTAGCAACCAGTCAGTGAGTGGTAATGATACACTGTAACCACTAGCAACCAGTCAGTGAGCGGTGATGATACACTGTAACCTCTAGCAACCAGTCAGTGAGTGGTAATGATACACTGTAACCACTAGCAACCAGTCAGTGAGCGGTGTTGATACACTGTAACCTCTAGCAACCAGTCAGTGAGTGGTAATGATACACTGTAACCACTAGCAACCAGTCAGTGAGCGGTGATGATACACTGTAACCTCTGGCAACCAGTCAGTGAGCGGTAATGATACACTGTAACCACTAGCAACTAGTCAGTGAGCGGTGATGATACACTGTAACCTCTAGCAACCAGTCAGTGAGCGGTAATGATACACTGTAACCACTAGCAACCAGTCAGTGAGCGGTGATGATACACTGTAACCTCTAGCAACCAGTCAGTCAGCGGTAATGATACACTGTAACCTCTGGCAACCAATCACAATAGCTGCCTGATCTTATTCAGTAAACTGATTTTGAGTCTAGCTGCTATTTATTGTATGTCTCAGAGCAGGTAGAGAGCGAAACTGCATGGGGGGGGGGGGGGGCCCCAAGAAAAGTTTTGCCCAGGGTCCAATCAATATCAAAGACGGCCCTGCCTGACTTCATACACATAATAAAGGAAGGCGCGGCACTCGTCACGTCTTTCATCCCATCAGCCGCTACGAAGATTGTCAAACAAGAACCGACATCTGATTTCCGATCCCCCAACCATCACCCAAGGCTTCCAACAAGCTGCTTTTATTTGTACAATTAATTCTTAATCTAGTTCTCATTAAGGCATATCACAAAATCAAAACCTGTTTAGAGACAAATAATTACATTAGGATACGTGGCGCGGGCCGGAGGGAAACGCTGGAAGTCCCGATCCATCCTGGGTACACTTCCGATCGATGACACGGGGGGGGGGGAGGAGGGGGGGCGGCATTGTAAGAGTGTACTAAGCAATCACGGCTAACAGATGTGCCAATTTCCTTCCCATTCGTTCATCGGATTGCGGAGGGCGCAGCTGGCGCCCGGATTTCGCACTGGTGGAGACGGCAAACAGAGCTAATGATTGCGTCTTAACTTTTGTCAACAGCGGCTGAAGGCTGGATGATCAGCCAGATGCTTTGTTCTGGGGATTAGACCCGGTCTGAAGGTTCCGGATTATCGATCGAAAAAAATAAAGTTTAAAAAAAAAAAATGAAGCTTTCATGGAATGGACTAGAAAATAATTTAACCACTTGCGCCCCCCCCCCCCCCCCCCCGGGGCCAATTCTGATACTTCTCACCTACAAGTGAAAATCTACATTTTCTTTTTTTTGCTATAAAATTACTTAGAAACCCCCAAACAATGTATATCTTTTTATTTATTTATTTATTTGTTTGTATATATTTTTCAAAGCAGAGACCCTGGAGAATAAAATGGTGGTTGTTGCAGTTCTTTTTGTCACACAATGTTTTTAACCACTTGACCACTGGGCACTTAAACCCCCTTCCTAACCAGACCAATTTTCAGCCAATTTTTGTCCTTTTTTTCACACAAATAGCTTTCTTTTGGTGGTATTTAATCGCCGCTGGGTTTTTTATTTTTTGCGCTATCAATCAAAAAAGACTGAAAATTCGGTAAAAAAATAAATTCTTTGTTTCTGTTAAAATTTATTGCAGAGTATTGGCAAGTATTGGCAGAGTATTGGCAGAGTATTGGCGAGTATTGGCAGAGTATTTGCGAGTATTGGCAGAGTATTGGCAGAGTATTGGCAGAGTATTTGCGAGTGTTGGCAGAGTATTGGCGAGTATTGGCAGAGTATTGGCGAGTGTTGGCAGAGTATTGGCGAGTGTTGACAGAGTATTGGGGAGTGTTGGCAGAGTATTGGCATGTATTGGCAGAGTATTGAGAGTATTGGCAGTGTATTGGCAGAGTATTGGCAGAGTATTGGCAGAGTATTGGCAGAGTATTGGCAGAGTATTGGCAGAGTATTGGCGAGTGTTGGCAGAGTGTTGGCGAGTATTGGCAGAGTATTGGCGAGTGTTGACAGAGTATTGGCGAGTGTTGACAGAGTATTGGCACGTATTGGCAGAGTATTGGCAGAGTATTGGCAGAGTATTGGCAAAGTATTGGCGAGTGTTGGCAGAGTATTGGCACGTATTGGCAGAGTATTGGTAGAGTATTGGCGAGTATTGGCAGAGTATTGGCGAGTGTTGGCAGAGTATTGGCGAGTGTTGACAGAGTATTGGCGAGTGTTGGCAGAGTATTGGCAGAGTATTGGCGAGTGTTGGCAGAGTATTGGGGAGTTTTGGCAGAGTATTGGCGAGTATTGGAGAGTATTGGCGAGTGTTGGCAGAGTATTGGCAGAGTATTGGCGAGTGTTGGCAGAGTATTGGGGTGTGTTGGCAGAGTATTGGCGAGTATTGGCAGAGTATTGGCGAGTGTTGGCAGAGTATTGGCAGAGTATTGGCGAGTGTTGGCAGAGTATTAGGGAGTGTTGGCAGAGTATTGGCGAGTATTGGCGAGTATTGGCAGAGTATTGGCGAGTGTTGGCAGAGTATTGGGGAGTGTTGGCAGAGTATTGGGGAATGTTGGCAGAGTATTGGCATGTATTGGCAGAGTATTGGCAGAGTATTGGCAGAGTATTGGTGAGTATTGGCGAGTGTTGGCAGAGTATTGGCGAGTGTAGTTAGAGTATTGGGGAGTGTTGGCAGAGTATTGGCGAATGTTCACAGAGTATTGGCACGTATTGGCAGAGTATTGGCAGAGTATTGGCAAAGTATTGGCAGAGTGTTGGCAGAGTATTGGCGAGTATTGGCAAGCATTAGCAGAGTATTGGCGAGTATTGGCGAGTATTGGCAGAGTATTGGCAGAGTATTGGCAGAGTGTTGCAGAGTATTGCACTGTGTGGGCAGAGTATTGTCACAGAGCAGCCCTGAGGGCACTACACATCCAGCCCACAGCGCTGCTGCAATCTTTCCCCTCGCACTGTACCGATCGGTACAGAAAGGGGAGGGAAGAACCGCCCCAGGGGGCGCGCGAGAGCAAGATTCTGGTAGGACATCCATAGACGACCTCCCAGAAAAACACGACCGCGATGTAGCCGTCTTTCGGCTATGGCCCGGTTGGCAAGTGGTTAAAAAAAACACAAAAGATAAACTTTAACCGCTTCATCCCCAGAAAGGTTTTACAGCCGCCCCCCAGCACCCCCTAATAGTTACCTGAGCCCCATCTCTCTCCAGCGATGTCCACGGGTGCCTCAGCCATGTGGGACTCTCCGCCTGAGCGGCCCCATTGGCTCTCGCTGCTGTCAATGAAAGTCAGTCAGCCAATCAGGAGAGAAAGGGGGCGGGGTTGATATCTAACTATAGTTAGATAGATAGTTAGATAGATAGATAGATAGATAG